>KN886990.1:26029-36060 GCA_000934455.1 Apostichopus parvimensis
AGGAAAACATGATCATATTACAAAAGACTACACTGTACAATAGGCCCTGTGTGACTTAATTCTCTTTAGCAGAACCAATGATGAACGATATGTATTGTACTGAGACGGTAAAAGTTTTGGCTTTATTTAACTTTTAAAACTTGTATTTGGAGTCTATCAGGAGCTCTTTTACCATGGTGTTCCCTTCGCTTGTGCTTTTGTGGAGTTGTGACTGTCTGAAAGCCTTACCTTAAGGCAGCGAGACTGAGACATACCCAAAGCTTTACATTTCATGGATTTGATTAATATTGCATCCACTGACTGCAAACTAACTGCAAACACAATTAATTGCAACAACAAATGAAGAAATACCAGAGATGTTGACATATTTCACAAGGTAGGCATTTCAATTGCGGCAAGACCTCAATATCATACGGCACAGTATGTATAGTGGTCTATAATAGCAAAGAATCTTACGAAATATGACAAGACTTTGAAGCAGCTTTTTAACCATAATTTACTTTTAATTGAAGAATTGCTACCCAAAATGAGTTATTGTTAACCAATGTGTGAACAATTGTAACAACCATTTCTTTCTCTTGTAGCTGCATGTTTATTCAAAGAGTGAAGTTAATAAAAACTTCTTTCTTACGATAAGTACGCGGAAAGTCCATTGTTATTGTTTCGCTGTACACTTCGCACAAATGACGTCACACGGTGGACCTGTAGATTCATGAGCTTTTACGCATCACATTTCTGGTCAGTGAGAATACGCTAACTTAGAAATCAAATTTCTCTAAATTACTGTCTTTCGACTAAACCGGAACCTAAGTATTGTTTGTGTACTAAAATATTTTAGTATGAGCCCAAAAAAAGAAAATTTTTTCCGCCTCCAGCTATGCATTTTAAGACATTTTTGGTTATAGCTAAGAAAAACTTGTATTGCATTGTCCTGGGGGTCACACCTTTGAATACTGCTAACATTTGTAATAAAAGTATATATCTCTGTGAAACTAACTCCATAGAAATATGACTGTGCAAGACGACAATAGGTACAGAAGGTAATATAGGAATCACCTATCCTAAAATAGAAAAGCTCAAAACTTGACTTTCTAAACATATTTCTACAAATATTTGCAATCATCAATGCATTAATACTGGTCAAAATCTTTGGTCTTCAAGTATATAGGCTGTGTAATAGTGCTATTACACAGCCTATTCATTGCTGTCAGCTGGATAAAAATTCAATATATACTCTTATTGTAAAGCAGTGAACTATTAACTGTACATAGATGTATTCAGGACAGAGATTGAAATCACCCATCAAAGCAGACTTGTTTATTCAGGTTATCTACCTATAACGTTTATACTACTTGTTACAATTCAACTTAAAGAGCTCGTCCAGTGGCAGACAATGAGACTAGTATATATGTGTGAAGGAATATTTACATAGTGCTCTGCAACATTTACTTTCCCTATACATCATGTACCCTTATTTGATACTAATGTTCTAGCAATCTTAATAACCCTTGAATACTCCAGAAAGATAAGATGTGGTTTATCCTTTACATCAGTTTTGCAGATATCCTGAAAAAATGCTCATTACTATAAACTCGCAGATTTGTCCTTGCAGATTACACATTTGGAATGCTTGATTAGCAGTATTTATCATTGAAGAATCATTACCAAAGATCCATTTGCAATTTCCTGTTTTGATGTTGTTCACTGCAGTTGCATGTTGCAGTATATAAAAGTAAACCAATATCTAAATATTCACAATTTTCATATATTATTGGAGCAAACTGTTAAAACAGAGTCTCGCCACAAAACAAACCCTTTAACCACACAAAAGCTTGATCTAAGGGTACTGATGGTAGTCATGGTTACAGATATCCTTGATATATGATTGGAAGGCTAAATGAAAGGTGTAAAGTACTGTATATAAATCTTTATTTCTTAAGTTCAAGATATCTGAGAGGTGATAAAGCCCTGCTCCTAAGAGCTATTAACACAGGAAGGGTGGCAAACCAGAAGAGGAATCAAGCGGTAAAAGCAATTAATGACACAACTAAGAAGACTGACAAATTGATAACCTGGTTGATTTGGAAGGTTACTCAATAAACAGTACTTTTGCCATTTTAATATTATAATATATTTTAATATTGATTTAATTGGCACAGTGCCTTTTAGTGTGATTCTTAAAACTTGGCATTAGTTTCACAAATTTAAAGGAATAATCAGGTGGCAGAAAATATGGCACTACCAGAAAAGACAATTTAAATATTTCAACCTTGTAGGTAAGAATTTCATCTTGCTGCTAAACTCTAGATGTTTAAGTTACTTATTTATGCCAAATCAGTTCTTCAATATCCTACGAAATGGATTGCAATATCCTTGCACATAATACATGTCTTTAATTTGCTGGAATAATCTTCATGATTTTTCCTGGAAGTCAGATGCAATTGGAATGTTTCCTAGATGTCAATTTAGTATACAGGCCTCATCAACATGCAAATGTTTGTAAGGCAACAATATCTTCTATGGATAAAAGTTTCTTTTCTTCAAAAAAAAAGAAGAAGAAAAAAAAAAGAAGATACTTACAACTCATTGGCATGAATATTTCACTCACTGTTTTATTGTCAGATTAAAATCCTACAAAAATCCTAAAATCCACATCTTTGTGATTGAACATGCTCTCAAGTATTCCTGATGTTTTCACCAGGCCGCAAGTTCAAACTAGTACAAATAATACAAACACATTACAGCACTTTTCTTTGGAGGTCACCAGGGTCAAAATAAATTTGTTCAGACAGAAAGGCTCTTTGAGCGAGAACAAGTTTTCATGGGGGCAGAATTTGGGTTTACGAGGAACCTTTCCAATAGTGTTAGTCACATATATGTGTATTGTATCCTTAGCAGTTGATTGTAGGCCAACATAATATATTAAAATGCATTAATTCAATGCTGAATTGCATGAACAACATCCCAACCTCCACCATTAATGAGAAGATGTTTAATTCAGTTGTAGAAGAATCAGACCAGAATTTCAGGTGTACATCTCCCCTATTCAACCTCATACAAAACTTGACGAGTATTTTTACCACAATCTTCTATTAAGACCTAAATTTAAGTCTAATTCATATTCGCAATATATATCAGAGTAATATCTAATATGTTTAATTTTTAGAAATATCCTTTTTGGGGAAGGAATCCCAGTCCCATATGCATGGAAATTGGCTATAATGTCCCCAGGACCACATCCCTTACAGTACAGGAAAGGGGGGGGGGTAGAATCTGGTCCTTCACCTTTGAAATCTGGCACTGCTTCCACTACATGTACTATGTAGCAGGCTGTACTAGTATATTCCAGTGACAAATTTTGTCCTGCAACAAAAGACAACAGCACCCCTACCCTCCCGTATGGTGAGACTGAAGATTTTCCTTGTTGGGAAACTACCATCAACATTTGTGCCTTCTAGGTGTCCTGTGGGGAAAAATTTTATAATACTCAGAAACTCCTCATGATTTCCTTCAAAACACATGACAGCCAAGGCAATTTGTGTGCTGTTTTCTGAACTCTCAAGTACGAATTCAGTTTGGAACCACAAAAACACATCAATGAAGAAATAAAAGATAATGAACAACCTCTTTTCTTAGCATAAAGTTTGTAAATTACAACGTTTTGGCTTGCTTGGTAAAAACACAAGGCGATGTAGTAAGGCTTAATTGCCACACCATAGCAGTTTAGTGGTACAGTAGGAACTTCTAGGTAGCACTTGGTAAGGTACAAAATGGATCACAAATATCACAGAATCACAGCAAAATTGGCAAGACAAAGCCTTTATTATTTAAGAGTCAATCTCAACAAACAAAACTTATTTAAAAGAGAACTTCCTGACCACTGGGCAGGAGAACTTAGAAACTTAATATGATTTTAAAATTGTGTGGGATGCCATCCATAAGCAACTATTTTTCTTCTGAAGGGTGCAATCCAAGCCGTCTAGACCATTGTAGACCTCTACATGGCCAACTCCAAGCGTTACTGCCAGATAAGAAATCTATCAGTCACCAGGGAGTTTCCATAACAACTTCCTGCAATAACTAGCAGGCACCACAGTATCAGTCTTGTTACATAATATTCAGTCAAGTGTGTCAGTAGCTCTTGCATGAGAGCATTTAATAAAGTCAACAACCATGTAACAAGGTTACTGCCAGACTGCGACTGACATTTAGGATGCAACCTTAGATGAGAAATGTAAGTTTCAGACACCAGAATATTAATGGCACAAATGTCTCAGAATTTGTCTCTGATATAATTTTAGGCTGAATAAATATGTAACTGTTTAAAATAATTCCATGTAGTACCCAATGACAAAATTTTAAAGAATTGCCCAAGAGATCTGGCAGCAGAAGTGAAAAACAAACATGTTGCCATCAAGCATTACAATATGTCAGTAAATATATATGCATTGAGGTAAAACTTTTCTTGCTTGCATTCCCATGTACTTCTCAGGAGAAAGTAAAGTGATGTTCAGAATTAAAAGATGTTTTAAATTAATTAAGAAATTAAACTCTTTACCTTACCTACTGTATGTCTAACCTAGTGATCATGTGATCAATAGTGGACCAAAAGCTTTTTCCTTCACAATTTTTGCAACATCACCAGCCATAATGTTATGCTCCCCATTGATGTGTAGAATTAAGCCAATAAACTTGTAAATGTAGTATTGCAGCACAATTGCCAAGTGGTTCAAGAGCTACAGTAGTCCAAGCTCAGTTTATCAGTACTTAGCTTTGCTAAGGAATGGATACTTTTATAAACATGCTACAAAAGGAAAGCGTGAACAGGCTTCACAGCTTAAGCTTTACAGATTTATCACATATATACAGTGTTAACATATATACAAGTTATTGTGACCAGTTCCTTCAATCTGAGGATACAGATTGCAAAGCTGACGTTCGTCAACATTCAATCTCAATGGGAGTTCACATTGTGAAATGCTTTGCCCTTCCCACATGCTATACATACATAGTTTCCATATGTGAAATGTAATGAGTGCTCATGAATTGTGTGGAGCAGTTTCCTTTGTTTGATAAATTTTCCAAACAATCAATTAAATTGTCATCATTTATATCTGCAAACGGAGTGAGTTAGAACATTTGTAACATAGTGGGATAATTTCACCTTAGTCATAAACATGTGACATGCATTTACCCCAGTCCAAGTTGCCTGGCATAGAATGTATATTGCAGATGCCAAACTGACAATGTTTGCACACAGGTGTTTTGTTTGGTAGTTAAAGTGTATTACATTATTGACAGTTAGTAGTTCCATAACAACTCCCTGGTAGTACTTGGAATATTGTAGTACTTTACGTGCTTACATGTTTCATGTTAGATACAGAAAAATCAGTTTCAGTAGGATACCATCATGTTTGCCAAGTAATGGAAAAATTGTAAAAGACTTTGAAACAGCATGCACATGCTAGAGCCTTAAATCACCCCAACCTTAAGACATCATAATACATATATGATCAATGTTGATGATGTGAACTCATTGACTATATTAACTGTGTGGAAATACTCTATAAATTTTTAGAGGTGTGCCTCTGGTGATTCATTGCAAAAATACACTTAACATTAACACTGCAGATTTAAGTGGTAACCATTACTGACTGCAAGTGATCAGCTAGGTTCTTGTTCTTTACATATCAAGTACAGTATGAAAACTGAGCCTTCACACAAAATCAAAAATATTTATTAGCCCAATATAGCTTTTAGACCTAATTATAGACCTAATTTATAGTCAGATTGCACCATCTAAACTCTCAATTTCTCTTTATGTAAGTGGGAGGACCACCATCCTCCCACCCTCCTAAATTGGTGTCTGATTCAATGATCCCAGGACCATACACCTCCTTTCTAAACTCCTGGATCCACTCCTGATATTTTATAAGGTAATCGTGTGGGTGAATGTCCCCTATTTTTAATGACCCGATTTCTACCATTTACAATTGCACAAATACACATGCTCATTCACTAGTATCACAACTTCATAGATTCTTTTTGCCTTCGCCAAGGAATCAAAGATGTATTTGGAGTTTATCAAAAGATAAAAAAGAGGAAACCGAAGGGATTTCTCTTTGAATATGTATGTATACACAGCTGTCAGTGCTAATGCTGATAACACATCATACACACAGAATGCGTATTACCTAGCAAGTAGCAATGAATGAATAATGAATCTGTTGTAACAGTGGAAGATCAACTGGATGCCATTATAATGCCATGCTGATCAAAATACAGGGAAAAAGAATTATTTAGTTTCCTGAATAAACTGGTGTTCATTTCTCTAAGTTGTTTTCTACAAGACATACACTGGACCAGAGATAATGTACATATACACGTTATTGTGACCGGGGTGAGGGGTCTATTTAATTGACAAGAATATTATGATTCAGGTTTTCCAAGTATTGTATGACCAAAATGGCAATGTACTGGTGTTTGTTCTGATTCTCCTGACTTAATTTATAATATATTCATGGTAATATTGACACTGATTGTAACATTAATATGATTTTTCACTGTTAACTTCAAGTTTGGACTGTATAAGGAAGATATTAAAATCTCAAATAAACAGAATAATCTATCTAGAGGTAGTGGCCCCTTGGGGTAACCTTAAGCCATGTGATTTACAGTTTACACAGATAAGAAACCCACTAGAGCAAGCGCCCTCTGAATTCCATGTCCCAGTAAATGTTCTAAGCTGCTACTGTAAGCCTTCTCTTTGTATCATTGTAGAATATTAACCAGGAAGCCAAAGGCTTTGTGATTCCTTATTATAAAATGTTCACTCAACTATCTGAGTGGTATATTGCAAGTGAGTTAACTTATTCAATGAAGTCAGAACCAGAAGATCATGGATTTCCAGCTCCCTTGACTATACTTGATACATTTGTAATACTCACATGTGGGCATCAAGCAAATTTAGTCACTGATAAGGATTTTACATTACGCAATATTAGATATTTTTCTGCTAAAATGTTTCAATATCTGGAAAGAACAGTCTTGCTTTGAGGAATACATATGTAAGGCTCTAAGAATACATGGACATTCTCATTTACCTAACTATGCTAACAAATAAAACTTTCCCTAAAATCATCCAGTATATCACAAAGAGACAGTGAATTTTGAGACCATTTTAGGTGACCTGTTGGCCAATTGATGCTTAGACTGTGACAAAGGAGTGTGTGTTAATTAAAGTCCCCCAACACAAGAGTATGGACCCTTGGATTTTTTCAAACCTATTGTACAACAATTTATATTGAGACCCTTTAAACTACACTACACTGAAATTGATGCAACTGTGTTAAGTGTGTTAAATGAAAGACTACAACAGATATGTTGTAGAATCGCACAACTTACTGATGTTTTTGTACTTAGATGCACATGGTATCAGTTAAAACCTGTATTGTAGGTGTCAGTTATTTAAGAAATGTTTGCTAACAACATTTTTCATGCACAGAACAAATGTTAAAGAGATAACAAGCAACACAGAATGACTGCACAAAAATATTGGCATTAGACCAATGGCATCCATGGATTGTCACACTTCAACTTGACCCAACTGTCCTTTGGTTTGTGTACCATTTACAATTCTTGGTTATGGCTCTTAATCAGTATGTAATGATTGTTATTTCTGTAACTGAACTGATTTAAATGAGTTTATGTAACTGATTGCTACATGATATGCACCAATATGGCATTTCCTTGGCTGTTTAGGGATTCATGAGAGGTTGCAAACTACATATCAGCTCCCCAATATTTCTGAACAAGTTGGATATTGCATGCACTGCTAAGGGATACAGTAAGCTGTGTCATTAGCACAGTGGCTACACAGGACTATGGCCTAAAGGCCTGCACATCCATAGTTGCAACTCACAGAGCAATTATGAGGAGCCCAAGGGATTTTATTATTAAAATATTCATTAAATTTTGAGACAGCAAAGAAATTGCAATGGCTTCAGTTTTCTATCAATTGCATTCAAAGTAATCAAATTCGGCTAGCTTCAAAAGTGGATCAGATACCCTAAGGATTTGATTAAATCCTAGACATAGATCTTAACTGTACACCAAACTACACAGCAAATACAAAACAAGTACCCCCCCCCCCCCAAGGGAAGAAGATGAAAGAAATTGTAGCTAGCAACAAATTTATAGGCAAATAACATGTCAAATTCATGCTTGAATTCAGTTAATAAAGTTTCTATTTTTCACAAAACAAATTTTGTATTTACAACATATCCATAGACAAAACAATAAAAATACATAATTAAATTAAGCAAATTTTTGTACTATCTTTCAATAGTCTTGTCTCTCCTCTAAGTTACTTAAGCCAGCTGACTATGTATGCCTCTTACATGTTCAAGGGCATCACCATGTGGGAGGGGCTGGGGGTGTAGCACCCTTCATAAATTATTTTTAAGTTGGGCCAGAGCAACTGCTGTCAGGAAAATATTGTGGTTTGTTAGAAAAACCAAAGTTTTCTTTCAAGGTTTTTGGAAAAACAAAATGTAAAATATTACGGTACATTATATCAAGGCTGTCTGGTACTTTACATTCAAGATCGCCTGGTTTGCCATAAAAGGAATTGGTAGTGTCTGAGTTGACGTAAAGTAATACAAGTATGAAATAATTACAGATTAATCGCCTAATACATAGGAAAATCTTAGACCTTTAGCATATCCCTTCTCAGATATCAGATTATTATTTTTGGTGTCAACAGTTTGAATCACCTCAGCATGTCATGACCCAGCTTTATATCTGCAGTAAAACTGTTGGTACACATGCAAGAAAATTGTGTATTAAAGTCTCGATATGTGTTTGCTGATGAATTTCGGAAAACAAAGTTCCGAAGCAGATTCAATGTTTCTTATTCTAAATGCACTCTGACCAGGTGGGTTCCATGGAGAAAAGCTGTCGCAATCGAAAGAAAAAAACAATTTACCGTAAAATCACTGCCACCGTTCATATCAGCATGTTCATTACACAAATGTTACCTGTATATACTCATACCGTCCACTTTTTTTACCCAATTCCATGGAGCAAACGTCTGAAAACACCCTGTTTATTCATTGCAATGGAAAGAAATGACACAATTTTGCAAGCTACATGAGTAAGACCAAAAGAAAGATACTATTCAAGAGACGAAACCTAACACAGGCTAGCCACGAAATTGAAAATAGTCCTATGCCTAACAGTCGTAAACAAAACAGAGAGATTTGATTGGCGCATGACCTGTTGTGCAGAATTTCAAATTTTGATTGAAGTTTTTAGAATCTACAGACTCGTTAATAAATCTGGCAAATTTTATTCAGCTCAGAATATGTAACGACGGATAACTCAATAAAAATAATGAATATTAATATGAAAATTGCATAGAATGGTGTCATTTTCACTGAGCTTTTAAGGCAGTTTTAAAAGCTGGAAAGGTCGAAGTTTAAATTTGGCAAAGACACATTGAGACTTTAAGAAATTGCTGCATGCCAGTTCCACAGCAGGTGTTTGACTGCTGGTCACTATCAACTACACTGGGCACTCATATCGAGTTGTGTACACGCCTACACGCTAAAAATTCTGATGTGTTATCCGCAAATTTTTGAAATTTATCTTGAAATGTTGATGGATGCTGAGAGTCAAATGGCTCATTTGATTGTTCAATTGTTCACACTGCAGTTTCAGCATCCATGACAGTTGAGCTAGAAGTGTCTCAATTTCAAATTTATATTTCATATGTTTGTACAAGATAAATATGTCAATCAGGCCTCGACAAAAAAAATTAAAACTACTCGCCAACTGGCGACCGAGTCTAAAATTCTACTCGCCAAAACGTTAAATTAACTCGCCATTTTTTCTCGCAAAGTGTTTGTGTGATATAAGCCTAGGTAGTATGGCCTAACTTAGGATATCGCGGTTTAGTGTTACTGTTAGTTGTTTACAGCAAAAACGATCTATTTAAATTGTGCTTCGTCAAAAGTGTTTAAAACATGATA
>KN886990.1:36110-52828 GCA_000934455.1 Apostichopus parvimensis
GAGTTGTGTACACGCCTACACGCTAAAAATTCTGATGTGTTATCCGCAAATTTTTGAAATTTATCTTGAAATGTTGATGGATGCTGAGAGTCAAATGGCTCATTTGATTGTTCAATTGTTCACACTGCAGTTTCAGCATCCATGACAGTTGAGCTAGAAGTGTCTCAATTTCAAATTTATATTTCATATGTTTGTACAAGATAAATATGTCAATCAGGCCTCGACAAAAAAAATTAAAACTACTCGCCAACTGGCGACCGAGTCTAAAATTCTACTCGCCAAAACGTTAAATTAACTCGCCATTTTTTCTCGCAAAGTGTTTGTGTGATATAAGCCTAGGTAGTATGGCCTAACTTAGGATATCGCGGTTTAGTGTTACTGTTAGTTGTTTACAGCAAAAACGATCTATTTAAATTGTGCTTCGTCAAAAGTGTTTAAAACATGATATTCATGCGTTACCCCGGTTTGAGTTGTCGTTACGCATTTATTTAAGTTTGTAGTTTTCCAGTTTGGTTACACCTATCGTGCATCATTTAGTCGATTAGTATCAAATTAGTTTCAAGCTGGTGAACAGAGCTGTTCCTTAGGACCTACTTGTAACAGTGCACTTGATAATTCTACTGTGATGTGTAACATTAGGCAATAGACCTTTGTTGATTGGCTCACAAGTTAATAGTAAGCCTATCGTATAAAGGCAGTGCGAATGAGCCACTCGCCAAAATGTGGAGCGTAATGCATGTTTTGCTCGCCAGTCGCAAATTCTAGTTGCCATTGGCGAGTTGGCGACCGTATTTGTCGAGGCCTGATGTCAATATAACATAACAGTAGGAAGCTTAACCTATGAAGGACACTAGAAAAACAGCAAGGATGTTATCTACTTATGGGTTATTCAAGATTTTGAGGTACAAATACTAGCACCCCTTAGTGGTCAAAGCTTAGTGACACTGCCTTTATTCAAGCTTTAATGATAAGCTTGGAAATAATAAGGTATATCCATGAACATATCAGTCATACACGCAAAGCAGTCATACACGCAAATGAGAAAATAATGGTCCCATTTGGTACAGTTTGCAAGTTGTTCCCCTCAAAATGTGGTTTTCAAGTATTGCTAAGCAATATAGCCAAATGGTATTTCCACATTGGTAATAGTAAAGTTGGGTCACCCAACATTAGAAATAACTTGTCATAAAATAGTTGTTCATTGTTAAAACAAGGTCACATTGTCACATTTGCTGTCTGTAAAACTGACAGCACTGGATAACTCCTACATACCATAGCTTTCACAATATGGAAGTTTTGCAGCAAGAAAGGTAATTCTAAGCTCTCACTTCAGCTCATTAACTGTTACGTTGGATTAAGAACCTTGAAAGGAGTGTCTTGCCTCCTAATATTAGTGTATGACTACCACAGTACAACTAGAGCAAGTCTGTACAAGTAAATGCAACTGGTAAAGGTCATGGTTGAGTTTTTGTTGACTGAATTGTATAGACAGCAACACACTTAGATAAATCCTTGCTGGATGAAATAAATTATGCATAGCAGCCATTTTAGCCCTAGATCTTTGTAGACAAAAACATGTTTTGAAGAATTATCTATGCATGAAGTATATCTGTTTGGAGCAATCTATCCCACTGGTAAATTTATCATCTTTTAAACTGAAGATATACAAATAAATATTCACAGTGATTGTTCCTTTCACTATAGAAGAGCATAACAATTACTAGAAAGAGCCTTTACAGAAAACCCACTCGGTTTGGATATGAACAACATTTATCACATGTTTTGAAGAAAATAACAAATATCACATCATAACATTTCACTTGATTCATTAATTCAATGTTCAATTGTCACAACTGTGACACATACATTGTATTTGGCAGATTCTAGCTAACAAGTCGACACTCTAATACAAGAAAATTGATGAGGCATGTGACCAAACATCTGTACTAACACTGAAACACAACTGGTAAACTTTGCTATTCACTTGTAACACGAGTGGTCCTATTAACATATAAGGTCGACACATCTTCCTAGGGTTTACTTACTGGTAACAGATTTGTATAGACCATCAATTACAGTAGATGATTTCAGATTCATAGTGTCCAAGAGGGTAGTAATATGTTGAGAATTTATATCAGCTTGTGGACATCAAAGATTCAAATTAAAAGTTTAGTTTAATTAATATGAATAAACTTTACAAATGATGGTTAAACTCTGCTAAAACACAAATCAGTGTGATATACTGATGTAAAGCATCAAAGAGATTTAATGTTAGCATGTAGGTGGTCTACACCTCCTTCCCTTCAACCTACCAAACCTCTATGCATGAGTCTATGGTATCTTTACAACATAACCTGGCACTGACCTTACCTTGTTTATTAGAAATGTTTCATTCAAAGCAAATAATGAAAGTCCCTTGAATCTTTGAACATGACTGTTTGCACTAAGGTGGATCCATATACCAGTTTTTTCTGAGTTACTGTAATTACAAGAATTTTACTGACTTTCACGTTCACCTCAAGAGATCCTCAGACATACAAATTCAATAGGGTTCTTGTTCTCCCATAGGGAGATCTATATACCAGTCCAACCATATTGACCCCAAATGACATTAAATCTCCACCAATTTCAGAAGGTTTCTTTTACTCAATACAAATCCACATACCAAGTATAAGTTCACCCATCATGTACTTTTAGAGCATCTACAAACAGAAGCACACACACCATAACAACTGCATCGATTCCTTATCGATTGAGTTATCATGTTTAAAGGTTTCCAGACTGCCCTCTATTTATCACAAAAGACCTTTCACCTCCAACAGTTCCACTCAACTTTTTGCACTCACCAAAGGGTGCCACTATGAACTTCAACCAAGATGGACATTTTGAGTTACAAACACACACAAAAAGAATACAATCGAATACACATCCTTCCAACCCCCTTTCATTCTAATAAGGGACAACAACATACAATATTTTCAACTTTGGATTGATATAGGATGTCAGATATCAAAACCTGCCTTTACCAACAAATCATGAAAAAGAATCTCCACTTGAGGTAAAACTTTGCAAACCAGAAAGGGTGATGTATGTCATTGAAAACAACATGGAAGTAAAAAAAGGGTTAACATAGCAATAACATTTGACTTTTCAAAAAGCATGTTCATTGAGTTATGAAACAAACCAATCTTGAGGTGTTCACTTCCTTATTTGAGGTCACATCCATTAATGTCACACTTATCAATATACAAGAAAGATTATCACAAATCCACCTCCATGCAAATGTGGGCCTGTGAGTTCCCACTGTAAGAGTTACCTACCACCCAACCTAATGAAACTACAAAAGCTGGTCTAAATCAAACTGTACTGCAAATTAACAGAATATACCATTCAAGTCATTGACATGCTTTTGAATACCTTTAAGCAAGTCTGTGAGGTATAGGTACATAAATCACTTCAGTTCATATAGTAGTCCATTCTGACAACCTTTTCAACACTGTTATTGGGAAGAAAAGCAAAGTTGGTTGTTCTTCCAATTATTCATAAACTTACCCCCAATTCTGTCTGCAATTGCTTCATGTAACCACTGGCTGTGACTTCTATATCAATGTGACCTTCAGTGCTGTGACGAAATAGAAAGTAAACAACATATTATTCCCCCGTCATAAATGAATAGTTTGTTCCGTTATTACACGGAAGGTATCATATGAGAATACAAACTATAAAGTCAACTGGACTATTGATTCCTACTGTAGCCTTGCATTTGAGGACAGTTAATGTAAACTTAACAAGGGGGATCCACATACCAACCATACACATTTTGAGTTACTGTGATTTCAAGGTGTGCAGACTTTGCCCTCTGCTGACCACAGATAGAATTTTTGTATTTAATAAGATAGACCCTTATATCAAGCACAAAGTTCATTCAAACTTTACTTTTGAAATTGCTTTATTTTATGTTTTCAGACTTTGACCTCTATTGACCTCAACTGACCTATTACCTCCACAGACAACAACAGTGCCTTGCACTTAAGAAGGTAAATCCATATACCAAAGTATGAATTTAAGTAAGCTTCACTTTTGCAGTTATCTTTGTTTTCTTCACATTTTGACATCTGGTAGCCTCAAATAATTTTGACCTCTACAAAACAAGACGGTTCTTGCATTGTGTTAGGTGCATCCACATAATAAGTGTAAAGTTCAACTCAGGTATACTTTTGAAAGTTATCATGTTTAAAAAGATTTAAGACCTTGTCCTTTTTTTACCTCAAATGACTGTTGATCACCACAGAAACTAATAGGGTCTTTAGACTCAATATGGTGGATCAACATACCAAGTATGCAATGTATGTGTGATGTTCTTTGAGTTATTCGGTTCACAAGGTTTTAAGACATTGACCTCTGTTGACATCAACTGGCCTTTTGATGTCCACATAAAACAATATATTTGAACTTATCAGGTGAATCCATAAACCACCTATGAATTTTATTCAAGCTTTCAGTCTTTGAGTTGCGGTGTTTACAAAGTTTTCAGACCTAAGTCTTACTGACCTCTACAAAACGAAACTTGGGTTTTTGTACTCACTAAGGGGATCACACATACAAAGTATCCAACATGCTCTTTTCAAGTTTTGTATTTTCAAGAAAAGAATCATAATTATCTAACTTATTCACTTTTCTTATAACAAGAAGATAATCCCTCCACTATATTGTTAATTGTTGAATAGTAAATGGTATAGTTATATTAACATCAGTTGAAAAGTCTGTGTTTAAACAGTACTAGGCTAATGCTTTCCACTGTGTACCTTATATCAGTAAATACTGGATGCAATTCACTCTCGTACTTGAATCTTCTGGCAAAGAAGTCTCGAACACACTGCACATCTCTGTCAAAATACCTATAAAGCAAAATGGAATGCAGAGAATTAGTACCTTAATAGACAAATGACAAATGCTAACCAGTATACTCCATCTCAGTGAATACTTGCTAAGTAAGAACCAGAGGGAAACCCCTTCCAGCTGTTACTTGTCATAACATACATTACGTATTTTGCAAGCTAACCCTGGCTGAAGTTCATGCTGCAGTTGGAGAGCCATATAAATCTAAACAGAGTCTGTGCTTACATAGTTTGATGACTGGGAATCATGGGCACTGCAAACCTTAAATGAGTTTTCACCTAGATACCAAATTGTAGAGCAATTTTACTTATCATTTGGGTAATGTACCATGCATACATAATCTCTTTTGAAGGGTAAAGTTATCAAGATAAAGCACTTCTGATATTTTGACATTTGAACCTTTGCTGACCCCAAATGACCTTTGACCTCCACCAAAAATAACAGGGTTCTTATACTCACTATCGGAAAGACACATGCCTAATATAAGCTATGTGATATAACCTATCTTGGGATATCATGTTTAAGTTTGTGATTATAAGGCTTTAAAGTCCACTTGAGACCTCTGATGACCCCAAATGACCTTTGACCTCTACCCAAACTTTCAACATTTCCGGGCACATATTTTAACATGGTGGGCCAGAATATTATTTCCACTAAATCTAATTTCAATCTTGAAACTACCATACAGTGATTCAGTGCCAGGAGAATGTTCATATTTAGCTTTTATTCAACTACCCAACTAATGTCATAAAACTAGTGCAATTCATTATGCATTTCGTTATGAGGTGCCAAGTTGTATGACACATAACAGCATATTTCTTATGTGACATTAATATAGTAATGCATAAACCGATGTCACTGCAAGAAGGAGAAATGCATGAGTATTAGTAACCACTGTAAGACAATTCAGCATAATATCACCATACCAAAGTTGAAAATACTTCAAATTATGATTGTCAAGTTATTGCAAGTTGATGATTTTGACGTTTCACCCTGTGACCTCATCAATAATATATATGATATAGCACCAAAGTCAATAGGATTCATCAACTCATTATGGACCATCCACTCACCACGGATGGCATTGATCAATCATTCCCTTGTTGAGTTATCGTGCATACAAACTCTGTTACAAGCATAACGCTCAGCCCCGCCTCTTCATAAATATGCATGATATCAATTGCAAGACACATCAGCATGTATAGGTGGTCTACCAGTATCACCATACCAAGTTTGAAGAATCTCCAACTTGTAGTTGCCAAGTTATTGCAATTTGAAGATTTTGATGTGACCTCATTAATATTCATGATATGAGCACAAAACCAATAGGGTTCATCAACTCATAATGGACCACCCACCAACCAAGTATGGCATTGATCAATCATTCCCTTGTTGAGTTATCGTGCATACAAACTTCTGATACAAGTATAACGCTCAGCCTCGCCTCTTCATAAATATGCATGATATCAATTGCGAGACACATCAGCAGTCTATAAGTGGTCTACCAATATCACCATACCAAGTTTGAAGAATCTCCAACTTGTGGTTGCCATGTTATTGCAATTTGAAGATTTTGATGTTTGACCCTGTCACCTCATTAATATTCATGATATGAGCACAAAACCAATAGGGTTCATCAACTCATAATGGGCCACCCACCAACCAAGTATGGCATGGATCAATCATTCCCTTGTTGAGTTATCCTACATAAAACTAAAGTGTCACACTAAGATAGAAAGAATCTTATCATAAAGATTGTACAGGAAATCAGTTTCATGTGCAGACGTCATAAAATGACATATTCATGTATTGTTAATGCTTGAAATTTCTGTCATAAACAACAGGAAAAGTCAATGTGTAGGCTCACCTGAACCATTGTCACTTTACAATAGCACCAATTGTGATTAACAAAATGAGATGCAAATAAACTTCCAAAAAACAAGAAAACTTAGGATGTATTTGTCGAGATAGCTGAACAACATGTAGGGGCTTTTGTTACTTTATTAAGGCAGAATAGTTGAGGATAGTATATCATATGATTCAGCTAATCCATGTTTACATGAATTTGAATAAGTTTTAATTCTTCTGCTTGCAGTGGATATTCAGCTATTAATTATTTGCAAACACAAAGACTCCCACTTCAAACTGATCTCTCTAATCTATCCGGAGGCAAAGAAAGTAGGTCAGATGTGATCACACAGTCAGAGGAAAGGAAGTGAGATTAAAATTATACATTACTCTTGATAAAGCATTCTGAGCCATTTGTTTGCAGCCTTAAAAGTAGCAACCACCTGGTAAGTCTGAAGTAGCAACTCAACAGGGTTGACAAGTTTGTCTTATTTCTTTATAGCAACAAAATCTGATTTGTTTTATATCAGATATTTTTATTGAAATCTATTTATTTTTTATCCATGCTTTGTATGTCATGAAAACATCAGTTCATATTTCAACTTCCAGTACATGATACACAGTAGTCATTAATGAACAGAAATTTGGGTTGGTAAGTTGTATTTACTAAAACAAATAAACAAGATTGAATATTTGATAGAAACATTTTCTTATATTTCTATTGACTTTGTGCTTACGTACAGTACATCCTATGATATAGTTGACACATAAATGAATATGTTAACATTAAATGGTTTTGTTTTTATATACTGTACAGGATAACAGTAGTTATTTAATGAACAGAACAACCTATCTACTAAATTATCTATACAGTGAGTACACTGTTCATTTTGATATCTATCTAGTAGTAGAATACTCCAATACCCTTTTTTCCAGTTCAATTTCACTATAAGCACTATCTAAAGCTTGTAACTTTTAGCAAAAGTGGTCCTTGCAATGCACTCCAGTACTAAACTTATATCAACACATTCCACTTACCATCAGATTCACTCAACTAGTTCAACAGACAATCCATGGATACAATGTTGTGTTTCTCTCTAGAATGCCTACTATGGGTACAGGTGCTATGAAAGTGTAAGCCTGGCCTACGCTAAATTTTGATGGTTGTGTTGACAGTAACACACTTTCTCAAAATATGAAATATGGTGGGAACATTAATGTAATACATTAACAGTACTTTGTGGCTCATGTACTTTTTTGTCAGATGTTCCTGTGCATAGTTAACAAAAGATAAGTGGTGCTCAGTCCCAGTTTCATTTTGTTTTGGTGTTGTATCTGATGTTTCAAGTGTTTCTATACGTGAAAATTAATTATACTTAGACGATAAGATCAGGATTTCGTCAAATCCTTGCACACTTTGCACCAGTCATTGTTTTGGGGGTAGCAAGATGGTGAGAGTGACCTGCAAATTGCTGCAAAATGTATCCTTGTGAGACAAGTAAAGTAGCTTCTATGTGATATATTTCTGTGGTAATTAGGTCTTAGGCTGTAACCATGACTCCTTACTTCAATTGGTCTGCCATAGTTGTCGTCGATCTCAGGCTGGAAGTTCAGATAGTTCTTTGAACTTCCAAACAGCCAATCAGAGATATTAGAAATGTGATATGTGCTAGATAAATGTTGAACAAACTTCAAGTCTTGGCTATATGTAAAAATCAATGTGCGAAGATGTTGTATAACTATCATCCGTGATATATGTGGAGAATGATTTGGCCTTTACTGTACATGTCATACTTTTAGGCTGGCAAATTAGTCAGCACTGCTTGTTCCTGCTACACAGCAGAGGGTGCTTTGTCTATCCAAATTACATCTTTACGAAGGATTACTTTGTGAATCAAAATTATGGTTAATCCTGGAGTTACTTCTTGTTCCCATTTTAAAATTACTTTTTCTGCACAGTGGTCATTTCAGCAGAATTCTGCTGTATAGTTGTCCAACTGGGGGCCAATGCAGGGATTCTCCTGAAAGTTTAGTTTTTTCTTAGTTACGCTGTATATGCTCGTAAACCTAAAAGTCATATATGTATTTTATTTTTGAATATCTTACAAAATGCATGCCAATACAAACAACTGTGAGATATGGATATTTTGAATGTAATTAGAGGTGAAGCAAACCCATCCAGCACTATTGGCCTTTAATAAAATAACTTCCCAGCAAGGTCTAAGAAAAAAATGGCACCCCTTGGGAGATATCAGTTTCAACGTTCTGTCATACACAGCAAGTTTTCATAGTTTTTACATTAACTACAATATTTATTTCCTGTCATAGAGATGGCCTGAACTAAAAAAAAAAATAACCTTACACTGGGATTAGTTTTCGCTATCACCACTGTTTTTGTTCACCATGAAAATTTAGAAAGTAAACAAAGAGGAGGTTAAAGGTTACGATACGTTGTAGAACTAAAACATCACACAATGATAATATGGCAGCTGCATTGAACCACGCTATCTCACAAACAAATCAGAATTGTCGTTAAGATTTTTACGGTGAATGGTTCATCAAACATCTCTGTCATATAAGCTTTTAGATGATTTGGTTTACTTGTCCTTTAATGCCACAGAATGTATTCCATTACAATGTTCTAAAGAAGCCATTTTGGAACTAATGTGTACTAGATAATCACACAATTATGCAATTTTAATGATTAGCACATATTAGTGCCAAAATTCTTTAGATTGTCGAGATACAAGTGTGTATCCATTTGGTCATGTTTAAAATTGAATGCATCATATGGCTTGAAGCATTTTTATAGACATACCATTCAGCATTAGTATGAGAGGTTGATAACATCTGGGGGAAGTCTATCATAGTCACATTATCCTTATCGTCCAACATGATGTTAAATTCATTGAAGTCTCCATGAATTAATCCATGATTAGCAAGACGGACAATCAGATTCATAAGGTCACTGTAGACTGCCCCTGGTTCAGCAACATCATGAACCTGGTTGCTGCAAAGAAAGTTTATATTTACTAGTAAACTAGCTTTTACTGGTAATGTGAAACAGTAAATGAATACACAGAGATCCTCCCCCCTAGATGGCAGTCATAATTCCAAGTCACCAAGGGATAAAAAGGTGCATGGAATAACATAAATATCAGGTATTGTAAGCACTCTTACCCCACAAGGACCTTATCACAATGTAGTTGACTAGTCTATGACTTGAACTTGTGTCAGACTTTCATGTCTTATGACTTGACTTGGCAATAAATGACTGGTGACTTGACCATAAATGTGCTATGACTTGACTTGGTTTGACTGGCAGACATAATGACTTGTGACTTGACTTGAAATTGGCTTCTTGACATTTTTATATGTCATGAAGTTGGAAGAAATTCCAAACTCAATTGAAACATATATTCACGTTCTTTTGTTCTGTCACATACAATCCAGAAAACGCATGTTGTTTATTGCAAAGGTGGTTCAAAGTTGAGTTTTTCAGTACCTTTCTAACATATTCTAGTATATTACAATCTGGTATTAACTACCAATTTAGTATTAATGTTCAGAAACATGTGGATGCCTTGGTCACTATTATTAAAGGTCAACGAATGGTCAAAGGTCAAATTAGGCAAAATGGCTTTTTCTATAACTACAAGGTGAAATATTGAACTGACTTGCAACCTTTATAGTTGTAATAGGTATGTCAAGTACTATCTAAATACACGTGCAACCTTTGCAAGTTAAGTAATGTAAAAAAATATAGTAATAATGATGACTAATGTCCATAGTCAAGAGGTAAAAGGACAAATTGTGGCATTCATGAATGAGGGGGGGAGGAGGGGGAGGGTTGGATTTTAACATTATTATGGCAATGCAGCCCATTAGCAATTATTTGTTAAAGGTGGTTGCAATGAGATATGCAACTCTGTGGATTTCCCTCTTGTTTACATTTTGAAGGGGTGAGTTACACTTACAGTGGGTAGGCATTCATCAACTCCATTACTACACAATGTCTGTTGAAGTCTTCTGGCTTTGGCACAGGAAACCCATTATTATATAGTGCCTGTAAAAGGATTGAGAAGAAAGGGTACAGCTCAAAATCACATACTGATATAATGACCTTAATATAACTAAGAGACAATATTGCTCCTCTGAAGAGAAGGGTATCTTAACTTATCTTAAAATATGGCACTAGTACCAACTGTTTCATTTATCGTACTAAAACAGAAGAAAATACCCAACGTTAGTTCTGTAGTTTGCAGCAGAGATTGCATTTTATACACATAATTATTTTATACACATAATTGTACCTTTATTAAGAAGATTATATAAAGTAACACTTCACACAATGTTTGAACTTTTGAACATTGTTGACTTGAAGTGATCGGCAAAATTCTTTTACTCGTGTATTCATCCTGCTTTACTTTTTGAGTTATCTGGTTTGGAATGGTTCCAAGGACTTTGGCCTTTGTTAATCCCAAATGAATTCTGACCCGCATAAGAAAAAAGTAAGGTTCTGGCATGCATACCTCATATGAAGCCCAACTTGGAGTTATTTTTGCTAGGTTTGCAGGTTTTGTCCTCTATTAAGAGCAAATGACCTATACCTATGACTTCCAGAACCAGAAGCCAATGAATTTGTCATTCCTTGCCACAATTCATTGGGAAATATGTACGGTAACACTGCAAGCAAGAATTCATGTTTTGACCAGTGCTGCATTCAAATGACCAGCAAGGTTATTCCACTCATGTGGACCTATTCACAAGTTTTTCACACTTTGACTTATCTTAACCTTAAAATGACCTGTCTCCTCAAAATCTTTTGGAATTAACATGCTTACAAGATTGTCTTGTACTTACACCTGTGGGTGGCATAAAAAGAACCTCTAAACCTTGTACATTAGTGGATCCACTTATCAAGTATGAAGTTTATCCAAGATTTACTTTTGGAGTTTACATTAGAAAGTTTTCAGGTTTTGATCTCTGATGACCTCAATTGACATTTCACTTCTCCAAACAGCAATACAGTTCTTGTATTCACAAAGGTCCATCATAACAAGTTCATCTAAGCTTTACATATTGAAGTAATCCTGTGTACTAGGTTTTCCCACTTTGATCTCTTTGAATTTAAAAGACCTTTTGCACATAAACAAAACTACTATGGCTGCCAGAGATACCAAGAAGAAACTGCATCCCAGGTTTACTTTGGAAGTTATATTTATGAGGTGTATTAAACTCAAGGGGGATAGTACACACTAATATGGATCTCTGTTAAGTATGAAGACCATTCAGAACTTTAATTTTGAAGTTGTGTTTATGTTTACTGACCTTCACAAGAAAACATAATGGTTATTGTAATCAAGATGCTGGGCCTACATACTACAGTATGTATGATTTTTATTCAATCTTTACCTTTGAATCAGGTTCACAATCTATGTCACACATACATACACACACATATATACCATCACTATCACAAGATTCCTTTTGTCAATGAATCACAAAAAACTTACAGAAAATTGAAAAATAAAAGAAAACATGTATTTCACATCTGATCTATAAACCACTTGTCTACCAAATCTGAATCTGTCATGAAGCATATGTGTGTTCTTGGTAATCATGTCAAAGTTTCACACTACTGACCTAAGAAGTGAAGTGAAGTGAAGGGAAGGGTATTTTGATCAAGCTTACATACTTCTTATCTACACAGATCACTGTACATTTTGAAGTCATATCTTTACAATCAAGGAAAAATCAAAAACATTTTTGACAGGCATCTAGATGCAGATATCATCCATCATTATATAGGCTTATGCTTTTGTTTCTCCTTCAATTTCAATACTATAAAGTACAGATATTACTGTTTCTCACCTTCATAAAGGCAAACTCCTTCATGGCCGCTAGTCTGGATAAGTATAGCCAAGATGCCCCATTACGGTGACCTAGATAATCTCGCTTCTCTTTCAGTTTTCGAAATGATGTTCTTCCCAACCTACAAAATTTAGATTATTTTAGAGAAATTTATAATTCTGGCAAATGTTCGATTGTTTCTTCCTAAACTCTTGCCTTCAAAACTCCAACACATGCTTTCTAAAATTACTGACCTATATATAATTTGAAGAGATTAATTTATATGAGCAATAAAGTAAAATGTTCCACAACGAGTCAGAATTAAAGAGGTCAGATCAAGATCAGACAGTATACCACTACAGTCTAGGAAAACCTCAAAGCAACAGTCAAAGAAGGATAAAACAAATAATGAGAATTCATCCTTAAAAATCTTACTATTGAAACTTATATCAAAGAACTTATCATTACTTGACATTACTTGAAATAACTACCTATGCAGTTTAAGTGCAAACTGTACTGCTTCATCATTAGCAACTATGTAAATATCTGAAAGGAAAGAAAAGAAGAAGTAAGAGACACATTTGTAGAGCAGAGTAAGATTACACAGCAACAAGGCAGTGAAAAGTTACTTGGCCACAAATCAAATAATGTTGGTTGAGTTCATTTCATACTGAACATTTTTCAGCACTTAATATTAAACTTATTTTAATAATTGTGGAAACCACTATCACTTACAACACTCCCCACATGTAAATAGTAATAATTCCAGTCATGAGTTATGCCTTAATAGCCTTGGTGAACAATCAAGGCAATGTACTGCCTTTTTGCCTATTTGTCAGCTTACAAGTTCTCCAAATGAACTGAATGGTGCTGTGATTCTAATGTGGAAATGAGGAAGTTCAGGTAAGTAATGAAAGTATTTAAAACCACAGTGAAAAATATTTGGGCTGCCCAAAAATAAAATGGTTCTGAAAGGTTTTGGTGAGGATACTTGCCTATGTCAAACATTTCAATTTTCCCATCTAACTAATGTACAAAACTTGGTAAACATGTTAGCACTGTAATCTTTATCACTCAAAGCTCACTTCCTTTTCCTTAAGAATATACAATTCTGAAATAAGTTACTGTACTAAGTTATGTAACATTTACAGGTTAAGTAGATGGTAAGTGCATGCTATTGGAGCCAGGTAAGTTAGGTGCAAATAAATACTGGAAATATAATGTTATACCACAAACACTATCTTAGACAAATGACATGACATGATCAAGAAATAGCTATCAACTGCAGTACCGGTAAAACTCACCTGATTCCTTGCCAGTGCCAATTTGATTGCCAACAGAAGCCAGTACATTTCTTGAGGAAAGGCATTTCAATGCAAGATAATCATAGCCTGGGTAGGTTAACCTGTATCCTGGACCTAATTAATGAAAGAAAAATTCAAAAAGATTGATAACCACCGCCTGCAAAATTGACGCCGTTTGACGGCACATTCATATGAATGTTTGCCCACACGAAAAATTAGGAGTTAAAGGTTTTAAATACTGAACACCCTTTTCTCCTTAAAGTAACAACGTTGAGTAAGTTCTGACTTAGAGTTGGCTGACAGCTTGAACACAATAAAAAATGGAAACAGTTTAGAAATGCAAAAGACAAACTGTCACGGATGGCATAATTGTTCCTAGAAAAAGTTAAACTCTGCTGTTCAAACTGATGTTTCCTTGCCTGACATCATGCAGTTAATGAAAGCAAGTTCACGATGTCCTCTGGCTCAATGCAATGAAAAAAAACCCAGAAACCTTATTGTCATTCCTTGCCAATTGAGATTATCATCCCAAACTTTCGTCACTGTTGATTAATTTGATCAGCAAGGTTCTTTCGCTGACTGTGGACCTACCTACTAAATATGTTAACTTACCTTGTTTACAAGCTATTTTAGCGAAAATCAACTCAAGCCCTGCACCCTAATAAATGTGCATAATATCACATTGAACATACATTATCATGTACCTGCTAGCCTATCTACCAACACCTTCACACAAAGTATGATTCAATTCTGAAAATGTTTACATTTGACCCTGTGACCTCATTAATATTCTTGAGATGAGCACCAATATCAATAGGGCTCTTCTACTCACTATGGCGCATATATGTACCATGTATGACTTCAATCCCACTTGTCGTTGTTTAGTTACCGTGTTTACAAGCTATTTTAGTGAAAATCAACTTAAGCCCCGCCCCCTAATGAATATGCATAATATCAACTTGAACATATATCACCATGTACCCACTATCTACCAACACATTAATACCAAGTATGATTAAATTCTGATATTCGGCGGAGTTATGAGCATTTGAAGATTTTTACGTTTGACCCGGTGACCTCATTATTATTCATGAGATGAGCACCAAAATCAACAGGGTTCTTCTACTCAGTATGGCGCATCTATATACCAAGTATGACTTCAATCCAACTTGCCATTGTTGATTTATCGTGTTTACGAGCCAAGGGTGTCACATGCACAAACACACACACAAACGCAGTCACCATCGCATAGATTCCTTGAACCTTCGGGCAAGGAACAAAAAATGACAGCATAAAGCTCATCGAAATAGCAGTAGTTCAATGACATCATAAGTACAATGTATCATGTGTCTAAGAGAAGGGGAAAAGGCACCGCTGAGTATGCCAAGCATCATTTAAAGCTTCTATTTGTCAAAAGCAGAATTTATGTAGTGCTGAGCAAAAGAAATGAACTGCAGTGGTTACAGCACCGAACAACTTCACTTGAAGGTGCACACATATGCACATACACACAATCACCATAGCATCAAGTCATTTGCCTTCAGCAAGGAATAAAAGACTCACATTTTGAGTGCTCCCATGAAATTAGTTTGTTCTTTACCAATTCCTTCAAGATTTTATGGCAGCCACCATGCCTAAGATTGGCAATGGATGCAATCAAAGTTACTGGCACAACTTCATGGTTCTTCATACCCATCTCCAGCTGCAAAGAAAACAAGCAAATTTGTGTGGACTATGAGACAGTTCTATATTAGACACACTGTTTTCGTCAAGGTACAGACTAACACAGCAAAGCATACTATAATGTTGTCATGCTGTCAGTACTGCAGTGATCTCAAAAAGTTCGCTTAATAAAATGTTTCAACAATAGTGCATTCTTAAGTGTGAACAAGGCCTTATAGTTATAGGCCTAGGCTGAAACTGTGAAAGTCGTAATTAGGCTATACAAAATCGAATCAAAGGGAGTCACAAACTTATTCACACAAATGCTAAATGTGACACGTTTAGTTTGAAGGTCTGATTATGCAATGTTAAATTTTGATTGTGTAAAATTTTCTTAAGATTCTTGCCAAGACATTTTGCAAGCGCAATACACCTGTCACTGTGGTAGCTTATGTTCAATATAAATTGTGCTTTATGCACTTAGGCTAGGCATACAACAACATAGCGCTCAAAATATAATAGGCTAAACAATCACAAGTTCAGTCTAAACTAGGCTAATTCTTTTATTGACAAACTAATAAACCTTTGAGTCAATGCCGACAAGTTAGGCCTACGATTATGAAATGTTATTGTTAAGCCGGACCATTACTAGGCTAGGGCTAACGTGTAACGCTGCATTAGCCCACCATCAAATAACTCCAGTTGACAGGCTTACCGCAGTTAGTACACGAAAATCATTTTGTGTAAGATACCGCAAAAGAGATACATTCAATTTGCCCATTTTGAGTCCACCGAGTCTATAAGTATTTTCTCAACTCCAGGAAGCACAGTGATCGGTAACAAGTTACTTTGTGGTAGACTAGTAGTACCACAGGATGAATGGTATGATACTGCACCAAAGATGTACAAACTTGAGTACAGGAATTTGAAGGCCTAGCTCCGATCTAATGCACATTTGCGTGTGTAGTCTGTAAAATTGTAAAGCATGTGTCATGCATAGGCTTGTACTGTACTATATAAATTTTGGCTTGCATATGTTGAAGTCGGGTGCATGCAAACACACAGAGTCCTTTAACAGTCCAGCGTTGCCTCACGTTTTGTAACCATTCATTATACCAGGGAGTTGACAACTCCCTGATTATACGACTTGAG
>KN886990.1:65924-77012 GCA_000934455.1 Apostichopus parvimensis
ACAAGTAAAGTTAGTCAAAGAAACCTTTCCCCAAGTTGCCTTAACCTCAATATGAACATTTAAGTTTGGGTCACACCAGCTCAGTGCATGTGCTCTGTTACTGAACTTATTTTCCTTTTGATCTCAGCTGCAAAATCAAAGAGATGAAAATATTATGAGCCAAACCACTGAATGTAATATTGTATTCTGTTGTAATTCAACTTGTGTACAACATCCCATCATAAAAGTCTTCCTCAGTATTAACATCAAAGTATTTCTGTTATTTCTGTTTATGATAGTTTTTAAGCCTGGCCTTGCTAAATTTAGATTTTTGTATTGGCAAGTATGTTCTCTCTCAATATATGAAGTTACATTTATGCAATACAGTGAAAATAAACTTTGGGCTTAAGTATTTTTCAATTTGTGCAAGACATCACATGGTAAGCACAATTAGTTGTGCTCTGTTCCATTTGTTGCTACTGACTTTCTTGTACTAATATTGCAAATGTGCTAGATTGAACCATTTCATGTGTACTAAATAGCTTAGCAAAGTTTTGTTTTTTCTTTTTAACTTTATTTCAGCTTAAAAGTAAGAAAAACATCTCTTCTTTTTAAAATAAATGATCTAAAAATATCAAGTTATTTTAATCCTCTGACAATGTATGCTTCCACCACTGCCCCTTCGAGGGACAAACTCTTTAATAGGGGTGAAATCCTCTTAGAACAGTTTGCCATTTGCATATCTTTCAAGTGTTCACAGATAATGTATCTGTGATTATGATAAGATGTTATAATAGTATAATTAACTTGTACACTTAATAGAAAAGAGAATTGCTATGGAAAAATAATCACTAAACAATCACATAGAATGCAAGTATGTTAACTAAAACATCTCAGTTTATCCGCATTGATTTGAGTGGTGTTGTCAGACATGCAATTTGTACATGCAACAGCTGTATGGTTTCAGTGCTATGGAATAAACACTAAACTGTAACACAAGCATTTGCTGGTCAGTTATCCACTAGTCAACTGTAGTACAGACAGATACTGGAGTAACATTGACTATCAAGCCACACTTGTAGCTCATTTTTGCAGGTGCTTTTAATTTTTCTGTTGGGAAAGTTGTCTGGGTTTGTCATGATTGTGTTGAGTATGCCACAGACAGGATCTTGCTTGTCAAAAATGTTTCTTCTTAAGGTAACCTAAAGACTGCTTCAATGTGGTTATTCAAATGGAAGCAACAGAAACCTGGTATATTAGCTACATAATTAAATGTTTAATTGATTTCAATTACCCTAACTGGGTAACTGCTACCATAATTAATACAAATGTAAACTTACAGATGCCACCATACTTGTTACATCTCCAGTGTTGGTAGGTAAGAGGATGGTATTATTAGTCTTGGCCAGGCTCTTAAAAGCAGTTACATATTGCTCTGCGATGTTATATGATGCTGCATTACCTCCATGCTGTTGGAAATAATTAGGGAGAGAGATACAAAGTTAATGTGTCTTGGAAAAGCATTACTTCCAAAGCAGAGAAAAGTATCAAAGCTACACAGAGTAACAATAGTGATGGAATGCTAACTACCCTTTATACTCCATGAAGGCCAGATCATATTTCAATACATATTACAGGCCATAGATATAAATGAACCATATGTGGTCAAAACATAGAGTGCGATGAGATGTTTTTACCATATATGGTTTGTTAACATCTGTGGCTGGATACATATTGGAGTATGAACTGAACTTTATTGTTCATGATAGGTAAGTTTTTGCTAAATGCTCATCTTATCATGTTATGTTATGTAACCTATGTTACTAATCTGACTGACTACATGACTTCACATAACATTTTTCAGTTTTGACTGCTGATTAAAAGCACTGAGTATGAAGTTCATCCAATCTTTCATTTTGAAGTTACCACATGGAGCATCCAGATGCTTAGCATACATTAGCATGCAATATACCTTTCTGATATTGTTTACTAGATTTTCTGATTTAACCTCTGCTCACCTCAAAATGAACTATGACTTCGAACAAACACAATTTGCTTCATCAACACATTCTTGTGCATTGATGTACCACATATGACATATGAGCTTCATATAAATTTCTCTTCTGGAGATATTGTGCTTACAAGATCTTCAGACTTCGACCTCTTATAAGAAAGGGCTCTTCTACTTCATATGGGAGATCTACATACCACAAATGATTTACATGCAAGTCAAGTTTTAGTTTAAGTTTTATGATTTTGACCTCAGATGATCTAACATGACTTTTGAACTCTAATAGAAACAGTACGATACATTTACACATATTGGGTATCCACAAAATCTTTACAAATTTGTCATACTTTTATATTTGATGACCACAAACGACCTTTCAACTCCATTATAAACCATTATGGTTTTATTTACTCAATAAAGGACATCCAAATATATGATTAATCTTACAGGTTTACATACAAGCATCTCACATACATCCACACACATAAACATCCTATCACAAATATATAGCTTTACGACAGCAAAAACCCAGAATGCAAAATGCATCGAGATTTCTATAACTTCATTACACTAGACTTCTGCTTGTTCACCAGAAATACCTCTTATAATATAAATGTCCTGAACCACTATTTAAATGTGCAACTATACTATGGCATGATAAACACAGGTCATTCTACTGTACGTGACAATACACATCTCAACCAAACACAATATGGGTCTTGTACTCAATGTTATGCATCCACATACCAAGAGGAGTATCCATGATTCCTACCTTGAGAAATCATGTTTAAAAGTTTTCAGAGTTTTTCAACTCTGGTGAACTCAAATGACATTTGACCTACACCAACAACAACATTCTTGTATTCAATATGGCATATCCATATACCATGTATGAGAAGTATCCATGATTTCTAAAATGAGATATCACCCTTAAAAGGATTTCATAGTTTCACTGCTGGTGACCCAGATGACCTTTGACCACTATAATGCATCCACATGCCAAGTATGAAAAGTAACCATTCTAACTTGAGATATCGTGTTTACATTTTCAATATTTGACCTCCACTAAAAAAAGTTCTTTTACTCAATATAGCACATCTACATGAGAAGTATCCATGCCACCTACTGTATCTTAAGATATCCTGTTTACAAGGTTTTCAGTGTGTGATGATTGGTGAGCCATATAAACTTTGACCTCCATGAAAAGCTATCACCTCCTTCTCAATATGACACATGCTAAGTATGAAAGTATCCATGCTTCCTTTCGAGAGATAAAGTGTTTACAAGGTTTTCAGTGCTTGACCTCTTGTGACCTTTGACCTCTATCAATAACAATAGGGTTCTACTTTATATGGTGCATACACATGCCAAGTATACAAAGTATGCATACTTCCTATCATGAGATATCATGTTTACAAGCTGCTGACCTCAGATTACCTTTGACTTCAGAAATAACTCAGGTAGCAACAATTTGGGCATTCTCTTTTTGGTGAGAAGCTTCTTTTGGAATACTTTCAGGGAAAAAACACACACCCACAATCACAAAATTTTCAAAATCACAGAAGAGCTTTTAAAGTGATAATGTTTTTGAAAAATCTGTGACATGAGGAAAGTCATCAAGAAAATGTCCAAAATGAGATATTTAAAATTACTGTGCATATGTTTTGATAATAATTTGCATTCTGTACTCATGCTGTTGGTATTTGCTGAAAATAACTGTTAATACAATGAGAGTAGGTGTCTTGCAGCTGTACCTGTTTACTTAGTGCATTTGATAGCATCTTAATTCCATCAGAACTGGCATTTGCTCTGGCTAGAATTGCACTAGCATCACCCCTAGCTATGTTGATCTGCTGCATTTTTACAGCTTCTGACTCCAAAATTTGGGCCCTCTTTTTCCCTTCTGCTACATTAATAGCAGATTCTCTCAGACCTAAAGAAAGAAGAAATGAAGACACTCTATATTACACCAGAAGGTTTGCCTGTAAGTAATAGTTTGAAAGGTGTTTCATCTAGGAGAAGAGGGCAAGCCACTCCTTGGAAACTTAATTTTATACCATTCTATAAGGTTACTCGACCGTAACTTGATTGTGCTCTAGGCTAACAATTTAGCATAATAATAGTAAAAACCAGCAATTATCGTGGCAACTCTTGAAGTAACATGTACAAAACAGCAATGAACACGGCAAACTATTAAAGTTACATGCTGCATCATAACATAGTGCATGAGCAATGAAATCCATCTCTTGATTCAAAGTATTCAAAGAAAACCTAATGGGGGGGGGGGGGGGGGTTGTGGTCAATTTGTTAATGCAGTGGACTTGTGATCTAAGGATTACAGGTTCAAGCCCTGGCCAGATCATTGCATTGTGTCCTTGGGCAAGGCACTTTATCTCCATTGCCTCTCTTCACCCAGGTGTATTAATGGGGACTTGCGAGGTAACTTGTAAATATAGTTGCGTGCGCCGGTTTGTGGCTGCACCCTATGGGAAGTCCCCCAGGGACACATGGTTGTGGTGCACTGTGGTGCCCCAGGAGAGATTGATTGAATTGTGCACACCTTGGTGTGTAGGTGTGACAAGTTACCAATGACCAGGGCTAAGTTGTACATGCTATGGAACACACTTTGTTGTAAATGCTGGTTAATAATTATAATAATGTAGTACAAATCTGAATGACTGACAGAAATGGAGCTTACTGAAATTTACAAATGAATATTTAAATTGTTAGAGCACATGAATTCAGACAGTCAATAGTTTGTATCATCTTTTGTTCTCACATGTTCTCAAACACTTTCATTAAAGTCAGTTTTTCTGTTAATGATATGATTGCATACTCAAATTTTTTATATTGTTTTCAAACTCTGAGAATATTGGAATAGACTGAAACCTATAGTTACTATAACAGAGTTAAAAGACTAAACTGACAACATCATACCTTCTGATTCAAGAACAACTGCTCTTTTCTTCCTCTCTGCCTCGACTTGCATCTGCATAGCTTCTCTTACTTTATTAGGAAGTTCAATGTCTTTGATTTCATAACGTAGACACTTGATTCCCCAAGGCTGTTCTGCAGCTTGGTTTATGACCTCTTATAAAACAGAAAAGAAAGAGAATTCATTCAAGTAGTTCTGTTTGGACACAGCTGATCTTTGATTCAGTTGAATAGCATTGGTTATGCCATTGCTGGTCCCAATTAACAAACTCAGGTTTGATATACTGTATTGTCATTCACGTTCAAAGAACATCAAGTCTTCATCTGATTGTTTTTGACAAGTGCTCAATTATTTCTTACTGTACACAAACATTGAGATGGATCACATCAAGTTGTATTGTTTTTATTCAACTATTCTTTATCAACAAATTCAATGCAAGGGTGCAGCGCTTCATCTTGAACTCAAACAAAGTTAACTTGTTTCAGTGTGAAATGAAGGATATCTCTCTATTTGACGTTAAATATTAAATCCAGCAGTTACTGATCATTTACCTTGTAACTGTACATAGCAGTTATACCTCACTCACCAACTATTTGTACATTAAGAGACTCTCGTTCCTTAAAGACATGATCCAGACTAATTTTACCAATCTCAGATCTCATGGTGGTTTGAGCCAGTTGTGTTACTGCATACTCTGGATCCTCTACTCCATAACTTGCCTAAGAAAACAAGAAAGACATATTAACAATACAAATAGGCATAAAACACTATTCAAACAGCTATAGAAGGAAAAGATACAATCTACAACTATGACAAATAATAAACAGTAAAATGGACCTGGAATAGGTTAGCACAAGAAAAACTTTTGACATATAGGATTGCAATTGATGGGTTCAGCAAATTCAATGGCACATTCTTCAGTAATGGTTGTGGACTTAAAAAGGAGAAATTTAGGGTTAACCAATGGTCTACTGTGCGTTTATCACAGGATAATGCACAACCTCATATAATGCATACAACTCAAGTGATGCAAGAGGCCAGTAGACTGTTGATTAACCTGGTTCATTCATACAAAGCACTAAATAAACATTTGTTCTCTTCTCAGAATGTTACAATTTAAGCAACACGAACTGTTGTGTTCATGTCAAGACATGTACAGCGATAGTGCATTGACAATGTCTTGACATAACTGTCTTGGATGTGTACTATGGATGCTTACTTAGTAGAGTACACTTTATACTGTGCTAAGCTACTTAGTAACTGTCGAGTCATAAACAAATATGAACAATTCCATGAACAAACAGCTAACTTTTGTAGTACAATGGCTTTCAACATTTGATTAGACTGATAAAGTTGTGAACCAGGTCATTAAACATTACTTTTGGAGAATGACATTTACTGTTCCAATCCTTGAAATGTGCATTTCTTGAATACATTTGCTACTGTTTTCCTGAACAGTGATGGTAGGCCTTGGCCTATCAGTTAGACGTTAATTGTTGATATCCACTGTGATATATACTGTAACTGTTTTCATCAGTTAGACGTTATGTAAGTGCTGATATCTACTGTGGTATATAACTGTTTTTTGTTAGTAAGACATTATATACTGTAAGTGTAGATATATACTGTGGTATATAACTGTTTTTCGCTAGTTAGACATAATGTAAGTGTAAATATCCACTGTGGTATATACTGTAACTGTTTTTGTCAGTTAGAAGTTATGTAAGTGTTAATATCTACTACTGTGGTATATAACTGTTTTACGTAAGTAAGACATTATATAAGTGTAGATATCTACTGTGGTATATAACTGTTTTTCGTCAGTTAGACGTTATTAAAGTGTTAACATCTACTGTGGTATATAACTGTTTTTCGTCGGTTAGACGTTATATAAGTGTTAATATCTACTGTGGTATATAACTGTTTTTCGTTAGTAAGACATTATATAAGTGTAGATATCTACTGTGGTATATAACTGTTTTTCGCTAGTTAGACATAATGTAAGTGTTAATATCCACTGTGGTATATACTGTAACTGTTTTCGTAAGTTAGACGTTATGTAAGTGTTAATATCTACTGTGGTATATAACTGTTTTTCGTTAGTAAGACATTATATAAGTGTAGATATCTACTGTGGTATATTATACAAATAATGAATGGTTATGAGTGCAATAGTGCAAATATTTCATGAGTTGAAAGATGGAATGTTCCATTCAATGAGGTGCAGCCGAGTTGAATGGAACAAATTACATCTTTCAACGAATGAAATATTTGCACTATTGCGCGAATGGAAACCATTCATTATTTGTTTCATACAACACCTTCAAATTTGGATATAATTGGATGTAAAATGCACTCATGCAACAGATTGTTAACAGACAGGTTTCTCTGCTCTCTTACCATTGAAAAAAGTGCTATCAAAAAAGTATAACCCATGGTTCTATTTCATAGAGTGCAATAGAGCGGATTTTGCATGCAATCGACGAGCAGTTGACCAATCATATGGCCGGAATATAATTTTTGCAACTGATATTCATCCACCGGTGAGTTTACCGTGCATTATCCGTAGTTTAATGTACAGTCAGACGACAATGGGTCACGACAATGGGTCAATCAAAATTTGAGAATTTTAACATGTACGAATGAAGAACTCTTATTCCTACAGAGATATGGGTGTTTGGAATTAAAATATTACCAGTGATAAACCAAAATTAAAAATTCATTATGCATTTGGTACATACTAAAGACATCTTATTTGTGGTGGACTGAGATAGCCACAACCAGTAAGAAATATCAGTATTCTATGCTGCAGACATCTGAGGCAAATTAGATTACATTTTATAAAATCATAAACAATACCAAGAATTACCACTGACCCACTGAATACAAACCAATTGCAGCACCATAAGACATGTATATATATTAAATTACTTTGATCAACAAACTCTTTCAACTTAACCTTTCAAATGCATGTTGATTCAAGCACTAGAAATAGTTATAAACATGTGGACATACATTTGCTTGTTTCTCTATAAACCATAGAAGCTGCATGTTAGTTCTATAAGGACATTCATATGATCAGAAAGCTAAGCTTCATTTGAGTTGTGGCACAGGTGAAGTTCTTGTTGGTGTATTTTTAAACCATTTTGTGTACCTCAGAACAATGGTAACAACTAGCTGCCCACTAACAACACACAGGTAACAACTGATGCAGTTGACATGAATACCTTATAAGCATCAACAACTCTCAAGTACAGTACCCCATCTATCCTCAATGTTACATTATCTGGGAAGAAATAGAAGAGAACGAAGACACAAAATTAATTCTGATAGTCATATCATACTTAATTTCTGTTACTTCATTAAATCGTCCAAAACATATTTAAAATGATTAGGTTTTTGGAACTACTAAAGACTTCAAGATAACATTGTTCCAACTGGCAGTTTACTGCTTCACTATGTCTTTCTTCAGAAGACAATGACCAAACAATCACAACTACAGCTGCTATTAGGTGCTAAGTATTGTAATTGTTTTCTCAAATCAAAGTGTAGAGCACCACTTGAGCATTTTGACATAATAAGCAAATAATATAATAATCTTAACTCCTTTGACCTTCAACATCAAGAAACTTGACCTAACATTATGAAGCAAGCTCTATCAGATCTGTTAAGTTAAGAAATTGCATCTTACATGATCATAACTTGACCCTTCCAAAAACAATCAGATTTCAATGAGAATGAAAGGAGAATGTTCAGTTTTAAATGCAGGTGTTTGGCACGCAAGTTGGCAAAGCTTACTTTTACTTGGGCTTTTCTTGACTTCACCTCTGATTGGCTGTTTGGGGCATTGGAATAATTATATATAATACTTTAGAGGTGTTTATTTCCAGCAATCAACAGTCTGTTTACATCCCATGATAGTAGTCCCCCTCATGTTTTAGCCCGATTTTGTACCCCACAGAGATTTTAGCCAAATCTGGATTTGTACTTGATTGAGAAGAGTCTCTTTATTATTATTTTCATTGCCAGCATTGTAATTTAATTTGATTTAAATTTACAATTTTTAAACTTTTAATCAACCCAAGGACCTGGGGCAGGATTATATTCCACATCCTCTACCTGATGCTACCAGGTGTGCAATCACTTAACATTATAATAACTATGTATAGACAATCTTAGAAGTACCTTGGCACAATGAACTGCATAGGTAACATAATTCTCATGATCGAGTCACTCTATTCTAATTTAAAAATGTTATTGCAATACACTATCATTTTAAACTGGGATTTTTAAGGCTAGCAGTAATTTTCAAAATGAAGGAATCTTAAGTTACCATTTGTAATAGCACTTTGCTCTGGAATATCAATTGCAATTTCCTTTAAGCTCTGAACGTATCTGATGGAATCCAGAATTGGAATAAGAAAATTTAAGCCCTGAAAGATAAATTGAAGCAACTTTTAGAATGAAGTTCTAAGGCTGATTTGTAATTTAATATTCTTAATATCATATTAATTATTGTAAATTAAATCTGTTGCAATAAAACATGAAAACTATTTTCCATAATTCATAGCCACAAAAGGATACATTTAAGATGATGTGGCTCTTTTTACTAGAGTAAATGCTCAATTATCATCACGAAACATCAGCAGCCAATTTTCCCTTAAAAGTGAATACACAGCACAATGAAGTCTCTCAAATGTTCAAGTACAGTGCCACATCAGTTTATATAGCCCAAGTTCAGTTCTCTCTGAGCTATAACCATTCCATTAAATGTTCAACTGCTTGTTGCTACAGAAGAGGACATCTGTACAGGTAATACTGTATCTACAGTATGGTAGCCTCTTTTAGCCATTCAGAATTAAGTAACATAAATTGCTTGAAGCAATTAATAATATAATAATAACAAAATTATCTATGTCTTCAAGTTGTAAGGTGAGGTGATGTCCTCAAATTTAATCAATGTTGTTTTACTTTTCTTATATAGAACTTCAGTGCATAAGGATGTACATGGCTTCAAATAACTACAACAGCATTACAACTATAATAAAGGATAGGAAAGAAACGCAAAAAGAGTGTGCATTTATGTTTGCTACACTTACTGGATTTAAAACCTTGTAGAATTTTCCCATTCGTTCTACAACCCATGCCTCTTGTTGTGGAACAAAGAGAACCACTGTATTCATTGGTCGATTGGTCACAGTTCTAATGGGCATCCAAACAGCAGATTTTCTCATGCAGGAAGCTAGAAAATGCTTTGAAAAAACAAACAAAGACCAGAATGGTGTTATTTTTTTGTAATACTTGTAATTAAGAAGTATCACTAATGGTTTATAGAGTGAGATATTGATGAAACATCGCAACTAATGCTGGTGACCTGCGTGAGTTGTTTAAATTTGAAAATACTGTACATAGGCCTACCCTGCATACATTATTTCAATCACAACAAACAGTTTGAAAGTAGCTTGGTGTATATGTGACGTTATAATTTTGTTTTAACTTTAACGCGTTTGATCACAGTAACCATCTAATTTTTTGAACGAAATTGAATTTCGTTTTACTGATCCTTTGTGTTAAATCAAGTCCCCTTCTGCGACCCATATCTAATGGTCTAGTTTCACGAGAATTTATTTTAGTTCTTTCTTCAGTGTGACTTTATGTTACTTTCAAGTTTCAGTATTATACTTAAAATGACAAAAAAATTGGTAGGTACCCTGCTAAGACTCATTTTCTGGAGGGCTGCCATTAAGCATGAATTGCTTTGTTTCACGACAAAGGTCGAAGAAAAGGTCGCTGAAATCAGTCAATGATTGTTTTTTGGTCTTTAGCCAGCAAACTACCACTTCTGTACCAAGCGTGAGAGTGACGTAATTTTCAACTTATTGTTGAAGCTATCGTTAAACTCAGCACATTCATCATCCCGAAATATTTTAGAGAGACTTCTTTTGCGCGCCATTTGTGTAACCTTATTACGTGTAGACTTGTCGGATGTTTTATAACATGATCTCGTCAGGCGCAGGGGCAGATCCAGAATTGTTAAAAGGATTGTGCGTGGCGCTCAGATCATTGAAGCTGAGGCATATAGGCTATACATTATGTGCATAAATAGGTTGTGCTAATAACTACTTTAATTTTTGTAGGAAGGGGGTGAGGGTTTGAAAAAAAA
>KN886991.1:15680-26230 GCA_000934455.1 Apostichopus parvimensis
ACCACATGATAATTTTAAGACAGTGCTGCACCCTTGTAAATTTTCCTTACAAGCAAAGAACCATATTGCCCTTGGGCTCTTGTATGTGGAGGTCAAAGGTCATTTGGGGTCACCAGGGATCAAATTGTGTAAACCTTGTAAACACGATATCTCAAGAAGGAAATCTTGGATCAATCTCATATTGCGTGTGAAGGGGTACCACATTGAGTTCAAGATCCTCTATTGTTTTTGGTAGAGGTCCAAGTCCATTTAGGGTCACTAGAGGTCAAATTGTGAAAACATTGTAAAGACGATTACTCAAGAAGGGAAGGTTGGACGAATCTCATATTTAGTATGCAGTTGGTACGCGTTCAGTACAAAATTTTATTGAGGTCAAAGGTCATTTGGAGTCACAAGACTCCAAATTGTGGAACCATGTTTTATAAGCTACCGTCTCTCCCACAGAGCAGCCTATCAGATATAATGTGCGTTACCCCTCATACGAATAGGAGGCTATGGGCAATTGGAGATGAGCTTATGGGCATCCGTAGAGTCTAAAACAGAAAGCTCGACCAAATTTGTGACCAGGCAGGGTTTATGAAACTTTACAGTTTGTCTAGTTAGATTTTTTACTATGACCAATTCTAAACAATTGTGTAAAACGGTCTTAGTTTAGCATTGAGTTCACGAGCTTTTGTCTGGATCGGCTGTTGATCTCAATTTGTGTAGTCTCTTTCACCAGTTTCAGCATAGCTAAGCCTTAAAAGTAACGTTCGACTTTCCTCACGTTTATGATTATGGGACAACTTGAACAAACCTGGGTAGGCCTGTGAGCAATTTCATGTTGTCTAGGCCAGTAACAGTTGGGTAGAATAGGGTTCGATAACACAACAACGTGAAGAATACGAGTCAGAATACTAATACACTTAAGATGGCAAAACATCTCCGTCATTATTTCTTAAGGCAATTTTCCTACTGGATATCAGTCATAATTCGCAAAGTATAGAACAAATTAAGGAGTTTTGAGACAAGTTTGCTGTTGTTATAGCTAGGAATTTTGGAAGAGAGATGCTCTTACAACCTCAGATTTTCATTGCGTAAAAGATCGCTTTGATTTAGGCAGTGAAATGGAGTAATAGCGATATTTTTCGCACGTCAATCTGCAGCTAAAAGACAATTAAATAATTAGGAAGATGTACGAAGTCGCTGCTCTAAGTTCAAAGTAGCAGTGAGGTACTGTATGCATAGGACTCCCGCACACCTAGTTTCTGTATAGTATATGCCTAGTAAAGTAGAGGAGCCCTAATGTAACAGAAGCTAAGCTATCTTGGTAGGTATTTTTACAGATGTTGTATTTTTAATTATTTGAGACACTACAGTAGGTCTAGCTGCTTATTTATGATTCTGCATCATGTTTCACTTTGTTCAACACTTACTTTTGGTGGAAAAAGTTTTAATTTCGTACTGCAAAGAAACATGACTTTCTAATGCGCATTTACGTAGCACCATGCATCTGCCTAACTGCCTAACCTTTGTTCATAGAAAGTATTGATGTTGCAGTTCTGTACTTTGGAGACTTGTCCAACAATCATAGGCCTAGTGGCGAGTGGAATTTGACGAGTAGATTTTTAGTCACGGTCGCCAAATAGCGAGTATTTCAAAAATATTTGTCGAGGCCAGAAAACCTTCACAACATGGTAGAATTAATGGATACTTTCATACATGGTATATGGATTTGTCATATTGATTACAAGAATCCTATTGCTTGTGAGATCACATCTCCAATAGGTCACCAGAGGTCAAACTCTGAAAAACCTTTTACATGATATGTAACGATGGAAATCGTGGATACCTCTAATACTTGGTGTGTGGTTTCATAACATTGAGTACAAGACCCCGATTGTTTTTGGTGGAGGTGTGTATAGCCACGTACAGTAGACTGACCTGTGTTATCATGCCATGTAGTGTTATTGTAACAGCTAGTTCTGGTTATACTAACAAGCAGAAGTCTTGTGCATTGAAGTCATCGAAACATCAATGCATTTTTCATTCTGGTTTCCTTTTGTTTCCATTTCTTTACAATCTTTGGAAGATTAAAATGTAAACAATCGAAGAAATATCAATTAAAAACGTTTCAAGGTAATACTGTATGAGACACAATGAGGGGAATAAAGAGGTGAAAATGGCACATTATCATACGTTAGGAGTGAAATTGATTAATGACAATAGACAAAAGTGAATCATGTCTTAACATATGTAAAAACATGCTACCGTTCCTTGGAAAGAAACGAGTTTGGTATAACGAGAGAGAGATAGTGAGCTTGCTTGAAATTGCCTTTAGTAGAGACAGTTTTATTGCATTGTTCAAACAATACTTCAAATAGATAGGAAAATAATGATTATCGTTTGATGACAACAATGATATTATATTTATGCAAATAAAACAAGTTTGAAAGTAAACGTCTACCCTCTCCTCTCATCCCTTCTTTGCTTTTCTTTTCTTCTTTTTCAAGCTTGCCCCATCACCTCCAAAGCTGGAGCAACCACCACCAAAGCTGGAGCAACCACCACCAACAAAGCTGGAGCAACCACCACCAACAAAGCTGGAGCAACCACCACCAAACCTGGAGCAACCAACACCAAACCTGGAGCAATCACCACCAAAGCTGGAGCAACCACCACCAAAGCTGGAGCAACCACCACCAAAGCTGGGGCAACCACCACCAACAAAGCTGGAGCAACCACCACCAAAGCTGGAGCAACCACCACCAAAGCTGGAGCAACCACCACCAAAGCTGGAGCAACCACTACCAAAGCTGGAGCAACCACCGACAAAGCTGGCATCAACAATAATGGAGCATGCTCGGTAAACCTTTAGTGTAGGCCTAATTTAATATTAGGTCATAAAACTGTTCTAGAAAATGTAACATGAAAGTCATTCCGACAACCTCCTGTCCTCTTTTCTTCTGCTCTCACCTTCTGCCGGATGTTTATCGATACCAAAAAAATATAGAATTGATATTTTTCTTTTAAAAATAAAATTAACAATTGAAATGTGCATTTATCTGTACGGCATCACCAAATATTCCAAAAACAACAAATTCTGTTTTTCTAGTAAGATTAAAATTCTTGTGTAAACTTGGAAGTATCTGTAATAATGCCTGTTGTAAACTGAAAGGTATTTATCAAGTCATTTCACCAATAATGTACTGTTTACAATCATCTACATATCGCTTCAATTGCATAAGTTTAAAAAAAACCTACACAGATTGAGTCTGGTATAACCTTACCCTAACCTATGCATGACAGCACACATTTAAACGAACCACATGTCTCCAGACATCCAATGGTAAACAAGTGATCTTGCTTTCAAAAAATTGTTCCCCAAATTCTTTCCGGGTTATATTCTAGTTGATGTAAGTTCCAAATATATTTCTCGGAAAATGATTAACTAAACTAGAAATGACAGGTAATACTACCTTTGGACGTTCTCCTGAAACCTTTCACAACATGTATAACATTAACAGGGTGCTGGTTTAACACCTTAGTGGAATAAACGCATTCTTGATGATCTGTATCAGAAAAAGCTCTGCCCGGCACCTTCACCGTACGTTATGTGTTCGGGGTTATACGAGAAGTTATATGTCAAATGAGGGTTACTCTCCGTTCATTGCATTCCAACCACCACCTTTTCCTCTCTGCCCTCTTTACTTACCATTTAAATGGTACATACAAAACAGATACAAAAGAGCCAACATTTAAAGCAAGCATAAAATACAAAGGCAGGTAGACTGATTGCATGACAAGAGTTACATACCATCAGGGGCGGACTGGGTCTTAAAACCGGCCTGGGCATTTTCCACCTAGACCGGCCCATTATTCATTGACATATTCACCTGTATCCCACGCCTCATCACTAGACAGATGTAGTGTGGGATGAAGAAGGGAGAGAGAGAGAGATCAGCTCATGCTACATACTTAGTGATCGCCGTCCTGGGGGAGGGGTCTAAAGATTAGATTTAGATTTTTTGAAGTTAAGGTATGCCTAGATACAAAATGCAGCTATATTTCTCAATTTTGTAGGTTACAATAAACATTTAAAAATGACCCAAAATAATTTTCCAGAAGCAACACTTGATTAAACTGAGGAAAGTTAAAAACGTAAACAAAAATATATGTTTAGACTGGATTTTATTTAGTTTTTCAAGCATTTTGTGACAAAAACAATGGTAAAAAACCTAAATAAAATCCATTAGCAAGAACGGGTTGCCAATAGCACGTTCTTTTGTTACGAACTAACAGGCTAACTGTCATAGTGATTTCATGAGCTGATTCCCACCGTTAAAAATATATTTCTACACAGCCTGTCTGTATTCTATTAACTACTGTGAAAATGGGCTGTAATTTTTACCAGGCTCCCTAGCCCATCGGCCCAACGGGCATTGCCCAAATGCCGGTGTGGCCAGTCCGCCACTGCATACCATGGATGCATGACTGCAGATACAACCTGTAACAAAATTGTCAAAGATCTTCTCTACATACACACTAATTTCCTCCCATCTAGTATTTTTCTGCTCCTCTTTGTTGTAGAAGTGTGACTCATATTCCTCCTCAGAGATGAAAATAATAGATCAACTGAAACTGAAACCTAATCATTGCCCTTAACTTATATGAAGGTATGTTAGTAACAAAATCAAGCAAGAAAAACTCCAAACAATTGCTGAATTGCTTTTTTTCGAGTTCCTATTCCTCTAATTACCATCCCTCATCTTGCCTTGTTATTCCTTATATTTCCATTGTATTAATATCTCCGTTATCATAACTCCCAAGCTATCCTTACTCTTCATTTAATTCCAGAGTACGAGCATTATTGATGGTAGCCTGAGAGACTGTAGAGCAATCTACACAGCTGGGTGCAAGAAGAGTGGCATATACAACATCACACCTAATGGTTGGACTGAAGGCCCTTTTGAAGCTTATTGCGATATGGAGAATGTTCTGAACTGGAACTGGTGCAGCGGACAAGGGTGGACTGTAAGTATATAGAACGTTAAGTAGCATTATCAATTATTATTTTTTACTGTACCCTGAACTCCATCTATACTACCTTGTACAGGGAAGAACTCTGTGGTTTGAGGAAGGTGTTGAAATGCCATCATCTCAACTAGCAAGCTGGGAGGGATATTCAAAGTATAGTCTAGCTAGCACGTTTTGCATTTGGCTACTAATCCTGCGATTTCATCAAAAGTATGCGGTTCAACAAACTAGTTCTATGACACTCCCTTTATATCAATAATTTTACTTAAAGTGAGCAATATTTTACGAGTTATGAGTATTTTCTTATAATATTTCCATTAGAATCCTGAACAATGTACCTCAAAAGTATACAACCTTTGACACTTTTGTTAAAGGTTGGATACTTTAAAAAAAAAGCATATTATATTAATCAAAAACAAAGAGGAAATGGAAGTGTTAACAATATTGCTTTCATCACTTGAAATTAATGTTGACTAAAAAGGATTTTGGACTGCATTGGTATGAGATTTTGATAATGAATCTAGGATATCAATAGCATTTCATGGAATCAGAAAAGTTGCTTTGATAATTATTTATTGAAACCTTCATCCTTGCCACCCTGTTGTAATTGTGTGCAACCGCCTCAAATAATGTTTACAAGTCATGGCAAATTTGTCAAGCAGAAATGATGTTGATTGTCGTCCAATGGTGCTCTGCTGTTCACATGAATTCGTGAGGGATATTTAAGGTATAGACTAGCTAGCTGCTTTTGCATTCGGTTAACAAATTCCTGTGATTTCTTCAATTGTTTGGAGAAAGGAGGTTAAGTAAGGGTGTTCTGTTCACTTGAAAATGTAAGAACATTTTTGGTTGAGATAATTGTAAACAATTATAAAAACAATGGATTAACCTTAAAATTGAGGTCTGAACAGATGAGCCGACTTTATCAGCAATTTAGCATTAAAGGGGCATTGCAGACGTGAACAATTTTTGAAGCTGCATTTCTAGAAAACCTAACAGCTATATAAACACTACGGAGCACCCAGTGTATCATTGTTGTTGGACTATGACGTATCAACACTAAAGTTATGCCACAAGTCATGCCTTAAATGATTCATCGTTAGTTCTATGGCTGTTGGTGTATTGTCGGGATTATAGCTCGCATGCTAATATCCTGAAACATTTTAAGGAGTCTGGTGAATAGGTAGATAGTTTCAATACAGGCACAGGTCAAAGGGATATCAGGTTCTACACCACACTGCCTTTCCAATTCCATACCAACACAACACAAATAAATAAAAGTAGTTATTAACAACGCCTTGCGTGTAGGCTACACATAATTTATAACCTTAAATATGCCTCGAAATGCACTATACTATGTCTAATAATATATTTTTATGTTCTCAGAGGAAGGAGCAACACCCCTTACATGGGAGTCGGTTTCAAGGACCCCGGCCACACCCCCCTCCCCTCCTTTGTAAAATCTTACATCCACCCGCGCAATAAACAGTGAATGTCTAGGTATATTTAATTTTTGACCTCTAATCATTTTTGCTTCTTTTCGTTTTGTAATCCTTTAATTTTGTTCTTGCTTCTTTGTTTTCTTTCTTGTAAAGGTTATTCAGCGTCGTGTAAACGGTTCTGTCGATTTCAACCGTAACTGGACCAGCTATAAAGATGGGTTTGGACAGCTAGATCAGGAGTTTTGGCTTGGAAATGAAAAGTTGCACTACCTGGTAAAGGAGGATGGCACATATAGACTTCGGATCGATCTTGTGAGCAGCAGTGGAACTTCATACCACGCTTGTTATAGGACATTTATCATCAAGGAAGAGGGGGAAAAGTACGAGTTGCATGCGTCTCGATTTTTTGGCACCAACAGTAAGTAGACAAACACAATTGTGTTTGCAAATGCATAGTGATTGCGTTCGTTTCTACCTGTGAGTGTTAAGTTAAATATTGGCCTAAGGTTATGAGTTCAAGCAGTAACAGTTCTCATGCTGTTTGCTTTCTCCAGGTGAAAATTTGTGTGATCTTATGTAAACTTTCCCCTTAAGTTAAGTGTGTGATGGTTTGTATTGCTTTTGCTAATTTGTTAAAGGAGACACAAAGTCCACTGTGATCATTGGTCGCTGTGTTAGAGAAATCTGTGTGGACAACTTCCTCCAAAAGCTAAGAAAAAGCTTAGTCCATCATTGGAAGAGTCTAAATATGACATCATCACACCACATGTGTTTCAACTTTTAATGATTTTTTTTACTTAGTACAATACTTATTTTCTGTAACAGAGATGGACGCTATAAAATTGAAGTTAATACGTGATAATGATGACAGCAGTTTCAGTGGGAATGTAAAGCTGATTTTTGATAGTTCCAGGTATAAGTTGGTAACGGTAAGCCGTTACACTAGTAACGTTAAACCGAGCATAAACATGAAAGTCTTCATAAATAGTCTTCAAAAGCGGATATTTGATTAATAAATTCCTTTTGATTAACTCTTGGTATATAAACTCAATGATGAATATAAATATAACTTGGGATGATTAAAATACAAGAGCATAAATGCTGACTATAAATGTAAATTATGGAGCCCTCTGTTATACGTCTGTAGGCTTCGGGAGATAAAATTAAACTCCCTGATACGTCTTTAGGAGACACTTAAACCCCCGATTCCAATATAACAAATTACGACGTGATGCACAGGGCACACGCTCTGCCCTTGAACCTGATTGGTCCAAACTTATAGCTAACCCCTCGCCCAACTCTTGATTGGTTGAGTGCCAACCCGATATGCAGATGAGCACATGCAAATGAGCACTCAACCAATTTGAACCAGTTTGGCTGTCTTCCAGCCCCACAAACCGAATCATTCAAAATAAAACATCTGTACACGCTTCTATAGCGCGTGATTCATAGCCCGCCACACCACAGAGCAAACCACCAAAACGCAAGCCATGTGTGACGTCATAATAACAACATGTAAACAATATGTTAACACAAACTAGAATACGCTTCACAGCAACATTCTAATTTGAAAATATGAAAAGAAACAAAAAAGAAAAAGCAATATGTGCCAAGTTGTTGTTCTTCTTCTTTTTAAGAGGGGGTGGGGGCTGGATTCTAGAATTGGAAAAATGCAACTGTATAAAGAACACATCACAGACCAATTTTGGGGTCACATGGGCATCAGTATTGTTTAGAGAAGCCGACGAGGGGAGGGGAAACTAGGAGGGGAGCATCATGATTGGGGCAAATCCCCTGATACCGCCTTCCTTTATGCCGCCACTGCTTGTCTGGAGTGGAGCATCTTGTGGATTATCAACATTGATGAAGAGAATGCTAGCAATAGAGTTAAGGGATTCAATATGGAAAATAAAAAAAACAAACAAATAAAATTGAGAATAGAAAAAAAAATCAGGAAAAAGATACTACTATATGAGATCTTGGAATTTTTGGCATCCTCTAAATTTTGTTTACATCAAAATAAATGGTTTATGAACTCTATGATATATAAGTCAGAAACTGTACATATATAGGATTGTTCTATCGTTGTGTTGCTATAAAGCATCTGTCCATTATTCTTGAAAATTAAAAATTTGAAGAGTAAGCATAAGGAATGAGGCCCTAGATTATTCCTCGATACATCTAACAGGTTAAGTAAGAATCAGGGTAAATGGTTCTTTATATCGTGACCTCCTTTCCCCCCTCTCCTTTCCACTCTCCTTGATATCGAAAATGTAATTACTTGCAGGTTCCAGTGATAGTACCTGTCAGAAATATCTAAGCTCACTCAATACATATGACATGTACAACACATCCCATCATTTACTCTTCTGTTTGATTGTTTTGACCAATATGTCACTGATTTTTCATTCTGTTCCTTTTTTATTTCTCTATAATATTGTAATAATTTTGAAATGATCATAATAGGACTGAATTTGTAGAAAGCAAGTTCATGCTTGCACATGTAAAACTTGTTCCTAGCTGAACTTGGAGTGAGTATTCTCATTACTCTCAGTGTTAGAATAATAACAAGCATACATGATATGGACAATATTGAATTTAATTATTAAGACGGTGGGGACTGAATAATTTACGTAAATTAACCAAACAACAAGTTACCTTATATAAGCTATGACAACGTAGTGTTTATTTTTTCTCAATCTATCCATTTGTACGTTCTTAAAAAGTTGTATGCATTTCAGCCAATCCGTGAAATTATTGTGAATATTTTGGTCAAATAAATATCTTCGTGAAATAAAGAGCACTACAAAGGCTAAATGTCATTTGTGAACAATAAATCAGATATGCTAATGCAGGTATCTACCGTAGATCTCATCTGTACTTATTCCATCAATATCTTTATGTCTTGCAGGTCTCAGTGATGGTCTGAGCGATCAGAATGGTAAAGCATTCAGTACATCTGACATGGACAATACTAAAAGTAACAACAATTGTGCCGATATCACACAGGGTGGTTGGTGGCATGAAGCATGTAATGGCGATTACACAAACCTTAACGGTGTCTACGATTCCAACCAGGATTCAACCTCCATTTACTGGAAAGGTCTACGCAACGGACAAAGCATCATATCCTCTGAGATGAAGATACGACGTTGTATAAGCTGTAATTAACATGATTGAGAAATGTTAATACTATCTTTTCATACTGTTTCTTTACAAATTTAAAAAATAAGATCCCATCGAAATCATTTCTGAAACTGTGCAGTGAAATATGTCAATGAAAATCAGAAAGATGTCGAAAGGCTGACTTTTTTGTCGACAAACTTCAGATAGAATGAGTACTTGTTGCATTTTGATAAATTAAGTAGTTTTGTAATAAATGAAGAAATGACTCAAGTCAAGTGCTTTATAATTGAACAATTTCCTGTCAAATTTTCTTATCAATTTCATTAGAATTTACCAATGTGATGTTTTGCAGGAAAATGGTCAATCTATCACTAAATCTAACACGACATTTAATTATATTTAACATTTTATTGAAAAATTATGATTTACTTAGTAGTATGAGCAAGTATTTCTAAATTTGTTTCAAATTTATTGTCCAAATGTAAGATCCATTATGGTTCACCAAACAATTAAAAAAAAATACGGTTGAATTAGTAATGATTTTGTAAGTTTATGATTCATCCTTTAAATAAAAAAAAATCAAATAGTTGAAATACGATAAAATAATCATTTTGTTAGTTTGCAGTTATATTTTTCAATAACTTCAAACACTCAAAGTAACGAACTAATTGCTGCAATTTGTTTTTTAAAACATAAAAGAACTTATCACTTCATCATTTTGTTGACAATTGCTATCATATTTACAGATTAATATCTTTTACTTTTTGAGAGTAAATTCCTTTACCCCAATTTTGACAATATATATATGTATAGTTATCTCTTGACGGTGAGTAAGTTGGTAATACTGTATTAAATCGATATGAATATTTGTAGATGTTGTTAGTTTTCTATTTCGTTTGTATTGATAAATGAAAAATAAACTGGAGTTACTGTTTAGCCTAAATCTTCAACCCTGCAAAAGACTTG
>KN886992.1:40270-52549 GCA_000934455.1 Apostichopus parvimensis
AAGCAAGTGTACATGAACAATACAGGTGAAGAATAATAGAAACAAAGGGAGTATCAAAGTTGAAGCATGCAAGATTAAGAATAAACAAAGGTAAGTAAAAATATTTGAGGAAAGGTAGTAGCAGCTGTCTGGAACTTTTAGAAAAACAAACACAGAAAGCTGTCTGCTACAACCTCATAAATACTTGTAAAGCTGTATGGGCCTAGGCCTAGATACAAAAGCTTCGGTTCTGACATTTGCCATGTTTGTTTGTGTCAAAGATAAGAATCTACACCGAAAATTAACCAGCAATCGATTAAGAGTTGCTTGACCTATAACCAACAATCAGTGGACTAATGATAGCAGTTTTTCTGTCTTGTCATATTGGAGGTTGTCCTCATCAACTTATTAACGTACATTGGCCTATATTACGACGGCCTATTTTGGAACTAACCTATACAGTGTATGTACGTACTTAACAGAGTATGCCAGCACGCAGTCGCCGTCATACAAACCGAACGTAAGGCATGTGTGACTCGATAGTCACTACGCCACGGTAATGCAGAACACGCGGTTGTTTTAGATCCAATGTTCGCAATGAAGTTTCTCACAAAATAAGCCCTAGCGCCTTATAAATATGCAGTGAAATTACACACACGTGCTCAGCAATGCCTCTTTATTCAGATTGCTTGATAAATACTTCAATACCTACTTCGATTCCGTAATTTGGTGATCATTTCGAATGTAACTTACCATTAGATTCAGCCATTTTGATGGGATTTGAAAATTAGCAGTTGATAGCCCTGATATCTGCCGGGGCGACCCGGCTAGATGTCACTGTTGAACTACGCACAGCGGACCAATCAACAAGAAGCGCGAGGGTTGAATTCGTTTAAGTGAATTATCACCAGGCTAACTTACACTACAGGAGAATCAGATACATACCTCAAAGTATAAAAGTTAAGCAAAATAAAATCGGGGTTTTAGACGATTCGATTTCGCTGATGAACTTACCTTTCATTTTGTCCTGTATCCTTTCCCTATGAGACCAAGACGTGCAGACGACAGCAACCGGGATCAAGATCGACGGCCAGGCCGGGCATGCGCAGCGGCCAACCGGTACAAAACTTGCAGCAGGAACGACTGCTTTATCAAGTTTCGCGCCATTGCCTTCGAATCTGACGGGAGGTCGAGGGAATGTATCGCCGTGTGTTTCAGAGTCGTTTACGGCTCTGGTGTGTCCAAAGAACCCTTCTCTATTTCTATGGTTTAAGCAGTGAAGCCTTGAAAAATGTGAGGGCGCTTTGCTTTGTACTGCAAAAAGCCAGATCATTTGTATATACGTCTTCTATTCATTCATACATTGTGCATTCGACTTTTAAATTGAATTAAATTTAACCCGCTGTTTCGAAAGAGTAGGTGTACTTTGCACAACAGATACATGTTATGTCGACCAGAGTGGTAAGTACTATACTCCTGACTAAAGAACCAAGTTGAAAAACTTTTTTCGTCTCTAATGATTCCAGTTATTGGAGTGTTTTGTGCAACTTTTAATGTCATTTCCGGTATATGAGAGGCACATGGCAAACATTTTTCTTGCTATTATTTAGTGCTCCACTCAAATAGTGTCATAGATGTCCCTGAAAAATGGGTGAAAAAGCAACCCTCCCTCCTCCCCATCCCCTTCCCATACACACCTACTTTTGTGTAATACTTCAATATTAGTATGCGAATGCAGTTATCAGTGTAAAATCTCAATGTGTGTTTGCCAAATTTAAACTTCGACCTTCCAGCTTATTGCACTAAAAGCTCAATGTAAATAACACCTTTCTATGCAATTTTCATGTCCGACTCTATTCATTATTTTTATTGATGAGCTATCTGTCGTTAAAAATTGTGAGCTGAATAAAATTCGCCAGATTTTTTAACGATTCATTATAGATTCTACAAACTTCAATCAAAATTTGCAAGCCCCGCCCAACAGATCATGCGCCAATCAAATCTATCTGTTTTGTTTACCGTTAGGTCTAGGCCTACTTTCACTTTCGTGGCTAGCCTGTATTGGGTTCCTTCTCTTGAAATAACGTTTCTTTCTCTCTGGCTTACTGATGTAGCTTGCGAAATTGTGTCAATTCCTTCCATGCATAGTAATGAATAAACAAGTAATTTCAGACGTGTCCTCCTATAGAGTTGTAAAAAAGTGGACGATCAGAATAGGATTGCATTAAATTCTTGATCGGGTCCCATGTTTATACTATTTATGAACAGCTGATCGATGAATATTGACATGAAATTTGCATAAGAAAGGTGTTATTTTCTTTGAGCTTTTAATGCAGCTGTAAGCTGGAAAGGTCGAATTTAAATTTGGCAAAACAACTGAATACGGCTCTGTGGATAATATAAGCGGAGCGCCACCACAGGTTGGCGCGTAGCGTACAGACATTTTTTGAGTAAAGATATATACTCCCTAGATCGCCGGAAATGACCCTTTCCAGGCCTTGCTAATTTGCAGATAAACGAATACCCCGTACAGTTCTTGGACATAGTTTCGTACAACAGAAGTGCCGATAAATTAAAGACCGCCGTTAGAGCATTTTGTCAGAAAATTACACCAACAAAATGTGACAAATGTCAATAGATGAGAGCGCAATAAAAAGTCAGTAATCGCGAATAAGTAAAAAGTGGTAAAAAGCTGGACTGAGGGCGTCAGCAGTCCATTGGAGTCTGTCAGGGGGGGGGGGGCTAGGAGGGGCATCCACACCCTGACTGTTTGGACGCTCCGCCGCTGAAAGTATATAGGCTAGGTGTCGCATGTATCACAATTAATTGCCGCATTGACTTATAGGCGTATATAGGCTACATTCAGTTACTGTTTCAAGTTCGCTTGAATATATATGGAAGTTTTCAACTGACATGTCCCACCAACCGTAGAATAGCGATCAGAACGCGACATTCAAATGTTACCCATAGCCGTTTACTGGGGCGTTTAGATTTTGAACTAGAAGAGGTCGAAAAGTTAAGAATCATACTGCACTAACAACCATGATGCATTTACCATCTAAGCTCGCAGCGGAATCTACCTCTTCCAAACAAGAATCTCTAAAAACTACATCTTAAATCACCTTCAAATTTTTTGACTTTTCAGACCATCAGAAGTTTATTTCACTTCAACATTTTAACATACTAGCAAAAGTGATGATGAATAAAAGTTTGCTGACTTGGGATTATTTTCCGACTGTCTCATTCCTCATAGGGGGGGGGGGCCAGATTGTATACCTAGGGGATGGAGTGCCAACTCCTCACAAGGGCCAGACAGCTGTTTACAGGGGACGGAGTGCAAAATCCTATATCCTCGCTTATCGTATTAAAATCAGGCTGCATCCTCTCCTGGATGGAGATATACGTACAGGCTGAAGACTGATGTATGACTGATAAATACTTCGGCATCTCAATTAAGCCGGCCACGCTTAGGTATAGGCCTACATTGACATTCTGCCGAGTGGATAAAGGCGGTGGCATTTGAAGCAATGGTGCTAAGCAATTGGGAGGATCCGCAGGTTCGACATCCGGCCGGTTCATATAGTTATGGTGGGTGTTGCATCCAAGAGCAATCTACGGTTTTACCATCTGAAATGACTTTCTAAGTTAAACAGACTCCAAATTTGAGTTAAAATGTTGAATTGGAAGCCATCCGACATGTAAGTTGTAATCCAAAAGCCCTTGCAAGCTTTTCCCTCATTTGTGGTCGCTCAAGCGTCGTAAAAATAACTGCCTGATTATGATTTTGATTTTGATTTTGATTATGATTATTAGTATTATTGTTATTATTATTAAAATTATTGTTATTATTGCTGTTTTGTTGTTGTTGTTATTATTATAATTATTATTATTATTAATATCTAATTATTATCCATGGCTATCCCTGACAATAGGCCTTATCGCGATTCCCTCGAAAAGCTGAGAACAGACACATATATAATGAGATCTAATTAGGAGAAAGGTCGAGAAACGAACAAGTCAAACATACAGTTTGTATCTAAAAAGCATCAATTGCGAAAGTTTGCCACAATCTTCGGTTGAAGAAAGTTGAACGAACTTTCCAACAACATGGTAACTATTTAGACGGCGCTGTGCTAAATCAGAATTTATCGTCCACCGTACCTGTATATACAATGTATATTCTGCCGTGTATATTCTTATCACCCACCCAAAATATGATATGGTCTACTTGTGAGGCTCTACTTGTGGTCTACTTGAGTGGCCGAGAAATATTCTGTTCTCAATATTGCATTTCGACCCAAAAAGGTATTGGAGGTTATCCACGCAACCTTTTGCATGCGACCCTGTTTTACATGTATTTCCCCTCAAATCGCTCTGTTAAAACGTGTTGACTACGTCACAAAAGTTTGTTGACCTATAAATGACCCAGGGTGATACATCCACAAGCTTGAGTCGTGATCAAAACATTAAGGGGCTGAGCCTTCGATATAACGGAAATCTAATATGGTTTCGTTTCGATGAACAGGATTGATAGTGTGCTTTTTAATAACCAAGGACTTAAAGTAAGATAGTATGAATGTTCAGGACTTTAAGTAATTTTAAATCTATTTAGAATTCTTATTATATGATGGCTCCTTGCAGTAATATAAGCTTGAAAATGTTTTTCACTGCGCTTTCTTGATCGTTCTCTCTATTCGTTAGGCTAAATTTTTATGTGTCTAGCAATAGGAAAATGAACCTAGCGTTAAGGATTTACTGTTAGTGTTATGCGTATTAGTCATCATTTAGGGCCTAGCCTGTAAATGGGGAATGTGTAAGTACGTTACTGTTAGTGTTCATACAAGCTTGGCGTAGACAAGTTTCTTTCGTCAATGTTAGGTATTTCAAACGAATTAAACTCTTGTATCGTTGATATCTCATTCTTACCATAATATTTCATATATTTTACTAGGCGTTGGTTAGCTCAGGCATAACTTGTTCACTTTGATTAGCCTAGCCCAACTCAGTGTTACTGTTTGTGTTAGGTTTCATGTGAAACTTAGCCTAACATCAGACTAGGTGTTGTTTGTTCCTTAGATTCTTAATCTTCTTGATGTTGAATATTTCAACACATTTCATGAGATCATCATTGTTCAACATGACAACATTAGTCCCTGGTTGTACTTGTATAAGCCTACCACTGTACCACTACCAGCAGTATGCAGTAATAGTACTAAATTATCAGTTAGGCCTTGAATATTCCAGACATTCAATTGTTTTCTATATAATGAAAGCAGGTGAGAATTGGGGTTAAGTCTCTTCTTATATCCTCTGTTCGACTGTTCCAAATATTGATTAGGGCTTTTGTACAGCAACTTAATTGTCCTCAATTTCCCTCAAATTATATTGAGAATGTCACTAATTACTGTGACACATGCCTTATTATACAACACCTAATTATATTCCGGCCATTTGATTGGTCAATTGCTCGTCGATTGCATGCAAAATCCGCTCTATTGCAAATATTTCATTCGTTGAAAGATGTTATTTGTTCCATTCAACTCGGCTGCGCCTCGTTGAATGGAACATTCCATCTTTCAACTCATGAAATATTTGCACTATTGCACTCATAACCATTCATTATTTGTATACTATTTTAATAAATGTTAGTAAGAGAGTTATAATTGTGGTAGTCAGGTGTTTTGTCAAATGACAATCTATCCAACCAGGAGTCGTCACACTTGAGCCAAGAATTATATAAGTCACTGGTTAACCTGTTTATATATTCCATTGCAAAAATGTGAACACTGGTCTGCTCTATATTTGAGAATGCTAAGAGAGAGTCAGGATCTGGTTTTCCCTCCAAAGGTTAGATAAAGATGTCCTCGAAAAGTCCCTATTTGAGAACAAGTAGTGGATCAATGTCGAACATAAAGAGTAAATTATGTCACCATAAGGTCTCTGTGATTGTTTACAAAGTGCGCAGTTTGCCTGCCAGTAAGTGACCAGAAAAAAAAAACAACCAGGGTTGTGTGATTCCCCGAACCCTCATACAAAGACTTTGATTTGCAGAACTTGCAAGCACGGTCAGGATCCTCCTGAAAATGAGACCGCAATTTGGGGATCCGATCCTGAGTTACAAGCAAGTGCATAAATGCTAGGAAGTTGATCCCCCGTGCATTAGCTCCCCCTTGCCTTTTTTTTTTAAGTGAACAAGAGTTTAGTATAGGGACATTCATCTTTTAGTGACTATTGATCTAGAAGGCAAAGAATATTATATATTCATTTTTTTTGGGAATAACAGTATAGGCCTACTGTACTGTACAGGCTCACTTTCATCGATATATATATTCAACTGTCTGGTATTCATGGGCCACTGAAAATCTCATATCTCATATTTTCATGTAAATTTTTCACAGATGATGCACAGATGATAACCTGGAAAGTGATGAAGAGGCTCTCGCCAGTAACCATCATGGCTTCTCAGCCAGTAGCGCTGGGACAGCATTGAAACCCATGGAGGCAGTTGTTTCATCTTTTGCCATCAAAACCCGAGTCAGAAGAAAGGTAACCCCGGCAGTCGGTCTCATACCAAGAATGAAGGCTCCACAGAAGGAGACGAGAGAGGACGCCCACGGCAGCAGTGCGTCCGACGGTGAGGGCAGCGTCCACTCCGAGAGCAGTCAGAGCATCAGCAGCGTCGGGAGCGGACATATAGAGAGTTTCGTGGGGATCCACATCATTTCGGAGTTGAACCTCCCCGAGAGCCCCATTACCGTGCAATCTCCAAATAGGACTAAAGGTTCTCAAGAACCCAGGGTGACCCACGACCCTGCGCGATACAGTATGAGCCTTAACTTGCCAGAGGATAACTGCATCAGGGAGGAAGATGAAGACAGGGTGGAGGAGGAGAACAAAGGCCCTCCCAAAGAGGAAGAAGAGGGGGTGGAGCTCAACGGGTTTGTGACGGAGAAACTTCCCCCTCCTAAGGAATCTTTACTATTACGACTTTTTGAGTCCAAACTTTTAGATGCCTCGATCGCTATCACGCATTTGTATAAATCTAAGGAACCAGGTGTACAGAGCTACATTGGTAAGTACATTTGCATTCCGAACACATTTTTTCCTCTCGCCAGCCCATTTCGTGCGTGTGGTCTCTAAAGGCTCTACAGTGCTGTAATGTTCTCTTGTACAGTGTGGCATAGTACAGTACCATGTCACCCTTGGTTTTGTAGAGCTCTAAGAAATATTTCAAGACTCATTACTAAAGAACCCAACCACCAGTTCTGCCAGCTTGTATACTTAGCTTTGCCTTGTATGGCTTTCCTACTGCATTATAAAGGACCCATCTCGTTACTGTACCTGCCACGTTCCCAACTATTTTAAACTACATAACTGTAGCATGAAGCTCTGCAGTACTACCTTAAGAAGCTGACACCATAATATTGGGTTCTTATACACACGATGCATTGGTCATCGTAATATTGGGTTCTTATACACACGATGTATTGATCATATTGTTGTGATGGATTTACAGTGCCTAGCTGCTGTTCAGTGTACAAGTAAACTATAACTGACTGCTGTGTCCTTTAGTCAACAGTGAACCAAAATTATTTTCAAAAAAAAGAATAAAACAAAAGGAAAACTGCTCATTGTCACCAACAATTTGAACTGCTATACAATTTCACATACATGTACTGCAGTGTAAGTGTTCTTAATATTCAATACAGACTTACTGCTGTTGTACAGTGTGTTCCCCATTGTTCTGTGGCCTTTCTCACAGTGCTTTGCGAATGTGTAAATATTTCATCTACAGTAGATTGAAATGTCTTCATGGGATACAAGTTTGAGCTGTACACTAACAAGCAGGAACGTGTTAAGAGCTAAACTGCCTATCCCGATCAGTTTACATAAAAAACTGTGACATTGTACCGTGCAACTGGCATGATAAATACTATATATACTGTACCCTACTCATATCTTTGCAACCCTTGTGCCGACTAATGCCTTAAAGCCGGTCAATGAACCACCGTTGATTTTTACCGTACAGGTCGACATTATAGTTCAATATTAGTGTTGAAGATATTGATCTTACAAAAATGCCCTACTATGTATACAGTACTCCTATCAGATCCAAAATGATTTGACCTTCGACCTGTGGATCCTTGTGCGATAACAATTTGTTTTCTTTGAGTCTAACGGTTTATTTGTTCTTTCCCTTTGACAGCTAATAAACTCTTCAGTTTGGGCGAGGGAGACTTTGACTTTTACCTTCCTCAAGTGTTGAATATGTATGTACATATGCCAGAGTTGGCCGAGGTGATTCATCCGTATCTAATACATAGGTAAGTGTCTCATCATTATGTAATCATTTATTTAAGTAACTTGACAGTGGTATGTACATATATGCCAGAGTTGGCAGAGGTGATTCATCCGTACCTAATACATAGGTAATCATTTATTCAGTGTTGGAAAACCTTGTTCAATTCCCCCGAACATACTAAAGACCACTCAAATTTTCCTTTTTGATTTTTACAGATGTACTTTTTATCCTTTGTGTTTTTTTTCTTTCTTTTTTTGTCCCGTTTTTTTTCTTCTTTTTTCGTCCTGTTTTTTTTTCTCAATTTTTTTTCCTGATTGTTTTTTTCTCCAGCAAGGCTGGATTTCCCGCGAGCATCGCGGATTTCCCGCAAACCTGGTTTGGAAGGTTCGCAAGGTTTTCCAGCCCTGCATTTATTTAAGTAACTTGACAGTGGTAACAAACAAGTGTTGCATTTCTCATATGCGTCATACTGTTTACTGTGCAGTGTACCGTAGGATAAGTATGGTACTGTATATCCCGAATTATGTTTCCGTGCAGGGCAAATTTTAATTTTTTGGGCTCTTTTCTGGTCGTCCGAGGAAAGACGACTAAGTCTTGCGTTTTGGTTGTCCAAGCAGCAAATCTGGTGAATTTAAAAAAACATGTTGAAACAGAACGAAGAATGACCAATTGCTATACAGTACACTGTAGCCTGTAGGGGGATGTGTAGGTTTGGTTGTAGCGGCAACCGCAAATAAATTCCTTGACAATTTCCCAAAAATAAGTTATGATGAACAGTGCTAATACTGAGGTGAAGGAAGTACTGTATTTTTAACCCTATACAATTTGTAACGTTTATACATCTATGCATCACTTATTAATGCAAGCACCCAGTTGGTACAATATTTTATACTGTCATGCCTTGCTTCAGAGCACTGGTATTGTCAGTACGAGCAGTATAAATATCATGTTTCTATCAGATAAAGGTTAGGAACTGTTTGTACTGTCAATACGAGTGTGTTGAAGCATGATATTGGCTCAGTTTAGAGAGGTATTAGCATTGGAAAACTAAAGTTCCCAACAGGCGTGCCTTCCAAGTGTGGAAGGGCCTGAATTACTAAGCAGTTTCTATATTTTATAACCAGTCATGAATTTCTTGTGTTACCAGAGATGTACTGTGTGTACAGTATGTCAGTATGTATGTACACAGTTGTGCACGTTCAGCTTTGGGTACCATTTATATGTTTTCATTAGAGTTTTGGGCTGTACGTACAGTAGTTACATAGTAATGTGGTGGCGGCCATAGGTACAGTAAAGGGTAGAACAGTACATAGATGTATGATGTACAGTATGTAGGCACTTTACAGGGCTGAAATATGATGATATATGATGATATTCAAAGCCGCTTGGGGCATGTAAGAACTTTGGATTGTACAACAATGTTACTGCCCAAAAACTACATATATGATGTGAGCGTCTTTGTATAACATTACCAGTGAAATATATTCAACATGATAGGAGCATCATTACAGTGTAACATTATCAGTGAAGTATATTCAACATGATAGGAGCATCATTGTATTTAACATTACCAGTGAAATAAATTCAACATGATAGGAACGTCATTGTATAACATTACCAGTGAAATGTATTCAACATGATAGGAGCATCATTACAGTATAACATTACCAGTAACATGATAGGAGCATCATTACAGTATAACATTACCAGTGAAATGCATCACAGACCCAGTCAACAGGATATGATCATCGTCATTCATCGAACAACATTACAGTCGGTGAAAATTAATAAACATTTAATCTGCATCTAATCTGTACGTACTACAGTATGTACTGCGCTAATCATTACCACTGAAGTTTCAAATACTGTACCATAATGTCATTCTAGATCTGGCATTTATATTATCAAAGCCCCAGGAAAGATACTGTACATAAATTTTAGCCACTTGTTACAGTCAAAAATGCAAACATGTGCTTACAAAAGAAATAAATATACTGGCTGGAATCAAGCACCCGCAATTTGCATTTATTCTTGAATTACAGCAAACATTGAGTACATACAGGTTACTGTACAGGCTTACGAGAGCCGCACAGAAATATTTGGTGACAAATATCAACGGTAATTTAGGGGGCTTATGTCAGACTGTATAGAAATTGTTCCCATTTGTACAGTATCTCAGGCACATTACTGTGTGTGAGGTTATGGAGTTCCAGGTGTCAAATTTTCAAATTCGTTTAGTGACTTTGTTGTTTGCTTCTTCCATTTGAAATCTTGTAAGCATGATTTGGGGAATTAAAATTTTTCCATTTTTTTTGATAACAGATCATGAAGTGACAAAACAATATAATATTTTGTAATTTTTAGTAGTTCTGCGAACAAATTGTTTATATTAGTATTTGCACATGACACCATTGTTCATTTCTGTATCCATTGGGTGTATTGCCAGCCTTCTGTTAAGCTCAGTTATAGTGATATGGTTAGCAGACCCCACCCCCCTCCCCCATTCCTTATGGTTTGTGCCGTATGGCATGATACGTCACTACTTTGTTCCAAAAACTGTTGACTGATATTGTTTCCAAAGTGGGGGTTACTACTTCTATGAAGGGGTTTACATATTAACCCCCTCATATTCATAACTGAGCCCCGTAACTAAAATCGACTATAAGCAAATTTGTCTGATTTCATGCGACTAGGTCAAAGGGCTGTTAGTGGATTTCCGTTGCATACAGTGAACTCAATGGGAAAGTCCCATTGACTTCCTGTGTAAAAGTTAAGAGATTGTTGACGTTCTTGCGAAGGACGAATCAACACATGACTTATAATTGTTTTTTGGATAGTAGATACTTTGTTAACATATGTACACATATCTGCTGAAACTCAGAGAAAGTGAAAAGATCGCCGAATCAAGTAACCCGCATTACAAATTATGAATCTAGCAAAATCTTCCCAAGATTTGTAGGTTACTCTAGTCTATAGTGTAGCTTACAGTAGTATGGAGGTAGGATGGAGACCCCTATTTTCGTACAGTTAGGCTAGCCTAAATAACATGGTAGGCTTAACTAGAGCTGCCTGTATGCGTACTACACGAAAACGGTCCCACATAAACAGGGAAACTCGGTGTACTACAAAGAATGTACAGTACCTTCCAGTCAAACACTCATCTGTTTCAGGTAGCAACTGGAGGTGGCCGAATTATAAAAGATGCTGGCACCTAATTTTGTACAGTAGGTGCAAAATAGGTTGATTCATTGAGACAAACATACAGGTCCAAATTTATGATAAATCTGGTGTGAGTTACTGCACCCTTTGGTGCTCTTATTTTTTTATTTTTTTTATTTTTTTATATTATTTTTTTACCGACGATTGTTACCCAACATGAAACTATATTTTGTTCTTCTGGCAGAAATGCAAATTGGCATTTGTTTTTTTCAACTGGGAGATTGCAAAATCCACCACTAACACTATGTTTGGCCAGTACAGTGTACAGTAAATAGCCTGAAATTTGAGACCTGTGTTAATCTACTGTTGTTCAGTATTTTGTATGGATGTATTGCTATTCACACAAAAGATTAAACATTGTCCGGCCATAACCACTGAAATTAGAAAAGGTGTAAGACCTTCATTGCAAATAAGAGGCAATGCAAAGGGCTATTGAAGGCAAGTCCATATATGGAAGTCTGGGTCCAAAACCTTAATCCCGGTCTTAAAACAGACTTAAGCAAACTTCAAAAATCAAGATAAGATTGTAACCAGGAAATAGAAATGGATTTGAGAATACTGTACATACAGGTCTGAACAAACCACCTGGAAAGAACACAATCTGAATGATTCCATCTTCAAAGCTGATAATTTGTTAACCTCTTTACTGTAAAATTTCAGCTACCATGTAACTGAATTGTATGATTGCTGTTGTTGTAATTTTCTCATATTATATCAAAAACAGTGTAGCACTTTCTCATGAGACAAATATTTAAAAATAATTTCATATATAATGTTAT
>KN886993.1:19881-41562 GCA_000934455.1 Apostichopus parvimensis
AAAGTTTAAATTTATCCTCAGGCTCTAAATCACAATTCTTGAGCAAATCAGATGGGTAATTTGTAAACTTCTCATCATGAAAAATCCCAAACTGTTTATGAATCTTAAAGTTTGGCAATTGACTTTTAGATGATGGCAGAATACCACAAGGTCCGGTTGCTAACAAACAAGAGCTAATTACACTTTAACTGAGTGAACTTGAAAGACCCCAGGAACTAAATTGGTGTGCACAGTCTCTCCACTATATGGTTCATAGTGGCTAGAATGTAAAGATTCATTTTTAGCCATACAGTAAAACTCCAATTATCCGAATCCCCGATCATCCGAACTGGCCATTAGTTCGATAAAGGAAAGTCTAAAGGCCTAGTGTTATTGATTCCAAGAACTTTCCAGTACACATATTATGTACAATGTTAACTTGTTAAACTTACGTAACAATCAGCTTTCAAATTCATTTAACAAAACATGTGTATTTTCATTCATTCTTCCATTGTCTCATATATGGAATATATTATCACCTACTACATAAACGTCTGATTGTTGTTTGTATCAAGATTGTTATCCGCTTTACAAAAGAGTTGTTATATTTCGAATACACATACCCAACAAATAAACGTTCATTAGGCTAGCAATTGCAAGCCTAGCATGCATGCTATGGCCTTTTATTATGTGATTCCAGATATAAGCCATTCTACTCCCACGAAGATTTGTACACCAACTGGAAATTCTAGTTGTGGTAATAGCTTTTGATGGTAGTTTGCAAAGGCTCACTGTAAGAGTAGCAATTACAGTTTACGATCTTCACACACTTCGTTACAATGCCTGGATTAATTTACATTGCAGTGTTTGCATCACTTTTAGATTTTTCAATCTTCAGAAATCCACAATTGTCAAGAGGAAATTAAAGACAAATGAGGTCATTGAATTAAACGGATGATGAATAGGGAACCAGTCAATTTGAAATTGCTGAAACCTGATATGGACCGAATAGACGGGCAAAGCAGTTTAAGCAGAATTTTTGGTAAGTGGTTTTACAGTAATTACAAAGAAAGGGGACTTGGGTAACCTATTGAAAGTTCAGCTTAGGGCTAATGAAATCTTAAAATAACATTGAGCATAGCCTCTTCACTTGTGGTCTAGAAAAGAGATAACACTGAATCGGAATTGGAAATTTATCATGGCATTTATGCTGGCGGAGGAGACGAGGAGCAACCGCAAGAGAGCTCCGACTTAACCAAACATAGCCCGTACCGCTGGATTCATCGACTTGAATATTTGTCTATACCCTTCAACCGACGACGACTGGAACTGGCCTCGAAAGAAAGGCAGACTAAGCTTAAGATTGTCGGAGAGCTCAGGGTACCAACTCACGAGATCTGGGTGGAATTCTCCATTCAGCAACATTGAGTGATATTCGATGATATGAATCCTGAGATGTGTAAGCCCTAACCAAATAGACACTACTCTTTTTCCAAATGTGTGGGGGGGGGACATTTGATATTGTGTCCCCCACCCATCAAAATGTGGGGGGACATGTCCCCCGTCCCCCCTGGATTGACGCCCATGATCCAAAATAATACATACAATTACCTAGCAGGGGTAAAATTGCATTACTTGGGTGTCTTATAGTCAAAATGAGTAAACTGATGAAAATTCGATCATCCAAACTTTTCGTTTATCCGAACTGCCATTGTTACCGACCAAAAATCAGGGTTTTACTGTATATGTAAGATACTACAAATTACACTATTTTTCTCCTACATTTTTTACCTTATTTTTTATCTTTTCTGGTATGATTTTCTAAAGGTTCCTAGCTCTGATTAGCGACCGTTTTTCGAATTAAATTAATGACAAGGACCCAGTCTTGAGGAGATATTAGTGGCCAACAGATACATATGCCTTTACATGTTTGCCTGCTAACACTATCTCCAATGATCCACAAGTCATTTAGCTAAATATCACTCTGTAGCAGCTTACTCATGAACAAGGGAATGAAGCAAGGATACTGATAAAGAAATCTAACATTTCTATATAGCATTAATGAAAGGCTTCTGAGAGTGAGGATCCCTACATATGTTGGACAAATATAAAAACTTGGATGGGCAATAACTGTAAATATAAGACAAGAGTCGAGTTGAAAAATGAAAACTTAACTAGCCTAGGCATAGTTGCTCAGCTTCCAAGTTCCAGTGCCATTCCGTCATAGGTACATACCGCCATACCTTTCTGCCGTAGGTTTCGATCCTTTCTGCCTTTCCACATCCTACCGTAATCCTAGACTAACGTTGGTTCGTGTTGTTGGTAGGTAAACGCCATGGTCATTATCAACGCAGCCTAACTTAGGCCAAACTGTTGCTGTAAAACTAAGTAATACTACACTGTACTACTAACTAGGCTAGGCCTAGAACTGGCCTGAGTAAGAAAATTACATTACCTGGCATTATCTTTGTCAGCTTGTTTCGAATATGGCACTACAGGTGACACCCATCTGAAAGTGGAGAATCTTTGACCTAAACAGGTGATAGATAAGATGGTCGAGATCGCTGTTTAATAACAATACGTTCGTATGTACACAAATTTTAGGTTAGGCTAATCAAAACACTATACAATGTATGAGAACCAGCATATACTATCAATAAAAGGTCTGTATACGCTACATGGAAAGGTTATTGTGTGATATATATTCAATAATCGCTCGCTTAGTATGCTACTGCCAACGTACCAAATGGCGTACGTAAGGCAAGCGTGTCATCAGCTGATAAAACATGAATATGCAAAAGATATGAACATTTTGGACGACTTCAGGCCAATCAAAAGAGCTGACAGATAGCGCGATCGTATGATGGACAATCGTGATGACATCGGCCCATTGTGTATTAACTGGGGTACTCACACCTTGCAGTAAGTTTACATGGCTGGCTTCACCTCCAACTTTTAAACGGGTTTCAATTGAAATAAATAGGATGGAAGGCTAAAGTTGAGGGTAGGTGACAGAAGGTTCTGATTTGTGCGAATGGAAGAACAAAGGAAAGTTAATTCGGTGGGGTGCAAGGTATTGACCAAGAAAGAAAGAAAGACCTCTCTTATTCTGCTCCATATCATCTGCAAACCTAACTTGCAAATCATTATGGCGTATAGATTACCAACTTCCCATTGTAGTCTGCCGAGCTATAAAAATTGATACGCCCAATGTTGTGAAAAATCTCATTCTTTATCATCAAGGGTGACAAAAAGACCTCTTCATTCAGATCACCGTTGCCAGCTAAGTTCAAGTTTCATTGTCTCACACAATTACTTTTGTTGATCGTTTGCAAACACACAGCTCCGCGCCCGTGGAATTCATTTCCGCTTCATTTAAGATCCTTGGATTCGCTTGAACAATTTAAGTTTCAGTGTGGTATTAAAATCAAGGAGATCCTGCTAGGATCGAAACGTCAGGCCAACTTACATTTATACGTATTAAAATCTTATCTTTTTACTCCAAGTGTTACTAATTTGTCTCTTTTACATTGCACCTGACTACAATCATTAAGCTGCATACCCTCTCTCGTGTGTAAACTTCATCAAAGCCTTACTTTTTGATTTACCATGTTAACAATGTTTTCAAAATTTCGACCTTCGTTGACATTCACCGTACTCACATACCATGGATTCACTATCCAAGTTTTATATTTGGAGTTATCGCACTTTTCAATGTCAGACCTTGTCCTTTGTCGACTTTCAATGACCTCAAAAGTAAGTACTAGATTTCCTTTACTCACAATGGCAAATAGGCTACACACTACACCCGAGTATGAAGTTCAACCTAGCTCTACAGTTTGAGTTAATATTGTTTGCAAGGTTTTCAGACTTTGCCCTTGGTTGACGTCATGTAACTACATTCCCAAAGCCTTGTATCTCATGTAAACAAACGGTCCATAACGCACATGAGTCCTATTCATACTTGCAAAAATGTGTATTGTAAGGAAAATACAAATGTCAGGGAGCAGTTTTGCTCAAATTCTTTTCTATCAGTTTCAAGATAAATATAATCACATTTGGCTGATACAAAGTAACCATGACGACTACAAATGCTAGAAAACAGAACACAAGTAAAAAAGAAAGCAACTTCTGATATTTTTTGATAAATACACTTTATTTTCTATGTAAAATAAATGTTATTAAGGGAAGGTGCATACATAATAGTTCATACTGTATATAGTGTCAGACACAGTTTGGTGATTTGGACATGTTAGGAAAGTGATTTCATCTTGAATTTTTCTTTATGTCACCACATCAGTTATTGACAATGTTTCTATAATGTCTTTTCCAAATTAAACTCTCCAGAATTTTGTTCTACCCTGTAAATCTTGCTCTGGAGGTGAATCAACAAAGGTCCTAATTTATATCTTATGAGCATCTAGCCATTCTGATGCCATCTTGACCTGTAAAATCTAACATTTGTGGTATATCACACAGGCGCGTAGCCAAGGGGGGGGGGGGCGAAGGGGGCAGCCGCCCCCCCTTGAGCATATTTAAAAAATTTTTTTTAATGTTTTTATGATATCGCTAGTAATTTCAAAAGAGAAAATGCTAAGATGCAACTTACAAGGCCTGGGAAGTGCCATTTCCAGCGATCTGGGAGGCATTTTCAGCCAAAATTTTCTTGTACGCTTTGCGCCAACCATGGTGGCGCTACGCTTAGATAGTATGCAATACCGTATCTACAGCTCTGAAAATTTTTCTACATTTTTGCCCCCCCCCCCTTGGCAAATTCCTGGCTATGTGCCTGATATCACAAGGTCAACACCTCACGGGCTATGATATTAAACAATGTGCAGAACAGGTCAGAGGGGTACTTAAGCCTAAGGCCTTGAAGGTCATCAGCAATGCTACCCCCTCCCCCACCCCCTTCCCTACCCTCCCTAATATGCTAGAAAGTCAGATAATGGTCACTCATGCTCAAATTTCAAAAAGGATAGAAACTAAAAGCAGTTTATAACACACTGAAATATATTCTAGCGATTAAGCTATAGATTGATTTAGGCTGCTTGTTACTGGTGAATAAACAGTTTAGACCCAAAATGTTTGGGAAAAGGGTGGGGGGGGGGAGGGGGGAAGCTGTCATTGAACTTTGAGTGATAATTCAAAAGTAGTTCACAATGTTTATTTGGATATTTTGGTCCAACCATGGAGGTAAAAACAGACCTCCATGGTCCAACAGACATGCTTTAGGTCACAAAGTAACATTTTACACAAGAAAATATCATTTATATATTTTTATGGCAGTAATGTCTAAATTTTGATATGCCCATTCAGAAAGTCCACAGAAAGAAAATACGCTGTTTCGCTCTCCACCCTTTCCTTGGTATAAAAATGAATGCTTCAGTTTGACTGGAAAAGTGAATGTGACGTAAGTAGAATATATTTGTCAGAAATAATCTGTCGAACTCAAGTCAAATCTCCTTAAAACACAATCTAATCCATATCATGGATAGAATGTTAGAGGTTAATTTAAAGGGCATCACTAATGCCCCTCCCCCCTAAATATGATAAATTGTTAAATAATGGTTACCCATGCTTACATTTTAACAAAGCATTTACTACCGCTACAAACATAGTTATCCACACTGAGAAGTTTTTTCGTCTTTATCAAATAATCCTCAATGGCTGGGCATAATTTCAGATTTTGGATTAAGCACTTGGATTAAGCACTTGGGGGCAAGGTCATTATTGTCAGTAACACATACCGGCCAACTCTCACTGTTTCACATATTGTCTCATGGTGTGACCTCCAAACTTCATGTGCAAACTCTTAAACAGATAAAAGATAAAGTAAAACAGATTAACATGGAGTTGTGGGTACTATTGTATGTATAAGAAATGAGTTCTAGAGACCGTAGATTTTTTTTTTAAATATCAAAAAATTTGTTTTTTTAACAACATTGAATGATTTGGCAGGTCTCTTCATGATGTGATTAACTCCCATCTGATTGCAACTATTATGGACAAAAGAAAAAATTCATCAACTTTGGAAAGGACATTAGTTAAGTAACTTGCTTTGAATCTGGTTAAATGTGAAATATAGTTACATGAAATGCTACCAGTTACTTATAGATCATATATCAACATCTCATCCTTATAAGCAAAGAAATACCAGTCTTTGTCAATTTCCAATTCCGTGAAACAAAAGAAAGACATTTTGTAGAAGAAATCAGACTATGGGACATCCATCATTGTTAAAAAAAATAATAATCTGGTTACTATGGTAACTGTTAACTAGGGGTTCATTCCTTTCAATCATTGTTGAAAAATCATAATTTGGTTACTATTGTAACTGGTAAGTTGGGGTTCATTGCTTTCTTTCAAGTTTCTTCAAAAGTATTTCATTCTTCCGGCATTCCTGTAAATATAAAACAAGAAGTTAAAAGTTATATTTGTTGAAGGAGAGAAATCAACATTTGAGATATGTTTTGTCAAATATAAACACCGATAGAGGGAGGGGGGATATGGGTGGTGTTCCTTTCTTTTGTTGTTGTAATTAATCTCATATTTCCTGGGGAAATATTTTGTAGACTAAATTTAAACAGAAATATTGTAAAGTAAATGTATGTTGTGCATAATCACAAACAGAATTAACAAAGTCGATCAGAATCTGAATACATTTCTGAAGCCATAATAATATATAAACCACCTTTATTATTAAGCTTCTTTAAGTGAATAAAGGTAACGGTTCATATTTCGGTAATGTCCTTTGCAAGAAGAGAGGCAGTTTCTTCCACACACAACCTAATACCTTTAATGTATAAGAAAAAGGGATATGTTTTTGCTTGTGATCATGTGACTTGATCTAAGAATCACACTGCCTTACCTCTTGGAAGTCCTTGACAGTTTTAAAGTACAAACGCTGTTTCTCAATCAAATCCAAATAATTGTCATTGAGCTGGTCACGTTTCATTTTCTCTTCCATTTTTCTTTTTTCAAGCTGAAAAGATGAAAGTTGACAAAAATGTATCCTTATTGGTGGAGTCTGGCACTATCATTTACTTGTGGTAACTGCTGGCCTCTTAGTCACTCTCATATCCTGACCCTTCCCCTTCCCCCTCCCCTTTACCTCTTCCCATCTCCCTCTTCCCCTCTCCAGATCCTTCTCCTTCTTCATATCTCTACACTCCTTCCCTCTCCCACCTGGCGCTTCCCCTCCTTCTCTTTCCCCATTCGTTTCTTTCTCCCTCTGCTTCCACCTCTCCCAGTTCCTTCCATCCTACCCTTCCTCTCTTGCCCTTTCATGCATCTTAACTATCTCCCTAACATACCCCTCTCCTCCTCTCATTTTCACCCACACCCTGTTCCAATCCTATTCCTGTCCAAATCCTCTCCCACTCCCTGTCCTCCACTCTCACAGTATTCCTTTCCACCATCCCCTTCCTTCTTAAACTATCCCCTCCACTCTCACATTATCCCCTGCCCCTCTCACACTATCCCTTCCCCCTCTCATTATGACCTTTCCCCCACCCCTCTAACACTTTCCCCTCCACTGTCACAATATCCCCTCCAATCTCACACTATCCCTTCTCCCTTTCATACTGTCCCTTCCCCTCTCACACTATCACCTCCCCTTACACACTATCCCCTCCCTTCTCACACTATCCCCTCCCTTCTCATATTATCCCCTCCCACTCACATATCCCCTCCTCTCTCATATTATCCCCTCGCCTCTCACACTATTCCCTCCCCTCTTATATTATCCCCCCATCTCTCACACTATTCCCTCCTCTCTCACACTGTCCCTTCTCCTTCACACTATCCCTTCCCCCTCTCAAACCATCCCTCCTGTACATACAAACGTATTCAACACCTATAGTACCATCGTTTCATTTTCTACAGATTCTATACTTTGAATCATAAAGAATATGAAAAGAAGTTGCTCATTATTACATAACATAAAACCACTGGCTCCCCTCCAAGGACTGTCTATGTAACTTACGCTAGATTTCGTGCCTTTGATACCTTCAACCATCTGCTCAAATTGCTTGAGGAATTGTTGTGTAGAAGACGGAGAAGCCATGGCTCTAAAAATAAAGAAAATATCACAAAGTTTCGTTCTTCCTTCTGTCTTTCAAGGAAAATGAAATAAAAAGTAACAATATGAAAATAATAAAAATAATGTCCACATTTTGTTTATGATATCTTAATTCTGCATCATTTTTCATGATCGGCCTAAAAATTCAAATCAAGTGAAAAGAATGTAAAACATGAATGCCAAAGGCAAACAACAGATAAACATAACCGTTAATCTTCATAGCGATAAGATCTATCAAGATATGAAACTAGGAATTAGGTTACTTGAAGTTTTTTAATTTTTAATCTTACTAAGTGTAAATAAAGTCTCCCCTAAGTAGTAAAGCTATGAATGAAAAGTAAACAATGAAAGCAAACAAAACCAGAAAGCCAACATGCCATGTGTATTTTTCTTATGAGAACACTTAAGGAAAACACTGCACATAGATAGATGTGTTTAGTTTGAGTAGCAAAGCTACTCATAGGCAGCTAATAATGATGATGATGATGATGATTATGATGATGATGATCATCATCATCATGATGATGATGATGGTGATGATGATCATCATCGTCATCATGGTCATGATGATGATGATAATGATGACGATGATGATGATGATGATGATCATCATCGTCATCATCATGATCATGATGATGGTGATGATGATCATCATCATGATGATGATGATGATGATGATGATGATGATGATGATTATGATGATGGTGATGATGATGATTATGACGATGACGATGATCATCATCATCTTCGTCATCATCATGATCATGATGATGATGATGATGATGATGACGATGATGATGATGATGAGTATGATGATAGTAACAGTAATAATAATGGTAATAATAATAGTAATAATAATAATAATCACTTACTGTTGAAAGTTATCATGAATGGAATTGAGAAGGGTAATCTCCTTTTCTAGATACAGCTTGGTATCGTCCAGGGTGTTGTAGAGGGTGTAAAACTGTTTGGTCTCCCTGTGAGTATTGTTAACTGTCAAAATAATTTAAAGAAGTTGCTCAATTGTTTTCCTATATAGACAAAAATATTGATGAAAATGAAGACAAATTGCCTTAGAACACAAGAAACTTGCCTTTATGTAGTTAAGGCATTTTTTGTTGCTGATTGATAACTTGTTTTTTTGTTTACTTACAACAACTGAGAACAACAGGCTCTTATTAGTTTTAAATAATTGTAGCATTTATATTATATATATTATTATATTTATATGAATTTTCAAAAACAATTAATAAACAAAATAAAAAAGATTTATGGGGTTAATGTGCCGATAAAGTCAATTTCTCTTATTATCTTTGGATGTAAACATTTATTTTGTTCCTAATGCCAACAAAATCATTGCTGAATTGAGTACTGCAGCCACCTTCAGGGTGGTGTTGCCTATAGATAGGTATATGGTGCCAAGTTTATTTGCAGGGGTGGGAGGAGGGGGGGGGGATGTTGTTGCCAGAAGAAGCAAAACGTTGGTCAATATACTCTAAATATATATATACTCAGTATACATTGGACACCCTTTGAATTTTGTACGATGGAAGGTGGGACCTATCCCTTCCCCCTCCACTCCCAAACCCTCCTTCCCTCCAACCTTTGCATATGTTCAGGGTTGTTTTTAACATAGATGCAACATTGATGCCTGTAAATTAATAACCAACCAACATAAGTAGAAAAGTCAACTTCACTTCACCTAAATATGGCAATAAGTTAAATCTATTATATCCTTGCTAAATTTACCCTGGTTGTACAGTTCCACGAATCGTCTCTGGTACTGAGTCAACTCGGCTCTGGAAGGCACCTCGTCCATTTTTCGTTGGAGTTGTGATATTTCTCTATTTTTTTTTGCCTGTGAAAGAACATAAAATAACTAGATAACACTACATATAAATATATGTATATATATATACTTTTAGTATTCACAGCAAACTAACACAATAATGGAATATAACATTTTATGATAAAACAATTGCATAGTACAGTCAGTTGCTAGCATGACAAAATTGACCAAAAACATGAATAGTATTGATATCAATGTGATTAAGACTGTTCACACTATAAAAAAACTTCTGAGTGTTATCTTATGTACTGCTATTAAGCAGGTAATGGAAACTTTCATATAAAATTGACAAATTGTTCACCCTGGCACTGTTGTTTCATTAGCATTAACTACGAAAAAGACCAAAATCGACACTGATTTTAAACATAAACTAATCTTTCTAAATTACTGGAATGAAACTTCAACAGTTAAAAGGCGAAACAAATCCGAAGATCACCTCTAACTTGTAGGAAAAACACTTTTTTTGAACAACTTTCCACCCACACCATCATCCTCCCTCCCCCTACCCCTCCCCCAACCCCCCAAATACCAATAGGAGGTGAAATATTTAAATTTCATGGTATCACTCAACAGTAAATGCTGCTTTAAAAAAAAGAAAAAAAATTCTTTGCTCAAAATATCACTTATTTGAAATAAAACATGAGAGTAAGAGATATCTTACCAATAATAATCTTATTTTTTGTAACTTTGCCTGATCGGCTTCAAATTGTTTGGCAATAAGTTGGTCCCTCTCTGATAATTCTCCCACACCCTGTCCAGCTGCAGATTTCAGGTCTGCTACCTGCTGTTGCAATTTCGCCATTTCTTCCTGCACGGGACAAAAGAAAAAAATTAGAGGCATTGTTAAATCAATCCTTAAGTCCTACAGCATAATGCAGAATAACATGGTGAATTAATAATTTTAATTTCTGACTAAATTACATAAGAAAAAAAGAAAAGAAAAACAACATTCTCATTTCTGAAACTGTTTTATCTCATTTTGGCTACTTTTTCCTCTTTGGCAACTTTTTCTCGTCTCTGCAACTTGTCTTGTTTCTGCGACTTTATCTCTCGTTTCTGCAAACATGGTTGCAAATATGAGAAACTTTGGTTTTGGATATGGCCCTAATAGTCTTCCATACTAAATGACAAGACTGAAGTAATGAATATTCATACATTCAATTTCACTGAAAAACACCTTTTCATCTTACTTTGGGTTCTTTTCACCTTCTTATCCAACTTGATTACACAATCTTTCAATTTGTATTAATTCAGTTAATCTGGTTCAAACAGTATGATAAACCTAAGGGGAAATCCAATATTTGCATTCAAGACAGAGAGTATGAAATATTTTAGTAAGTCTGTAAATTACATATAGTTTCTTTATATATTTTTTTAAATATATTTTTCTTAATTTTTTTTTTTTTCTGGACATGTCTAACATGTGATGATTTTATTTTCCCAATTTACAGGATGCAGTGAGCGATCCAAAAAAAATTGTCTTCTTCCATTGGTCTGTTGAAAACTTCACAAATAAAGTGATTTTCAACCAAATCGTTTGACAAGCATCAATAATATCATTAAAACATTGAATGAAGTGCCATTGTCAATATGCGCAATATGTCATAAAATAAAACCAAGGAACCAATTTTGTTGTCAGCTTAATCTTATTAACGACAATACGTCGGGGAGAACAAATAATAGAGGTTTTAATGGATCGTTCTCCAACAGAGCATCACCAAGAAGTTCAGATTTAAGATTAACTTCCAGGTGACTGTCAACATACCTCCCACACTCCTGGGCTTTGAGTAATAACTCATTTTACTCACCGTAAATTTTGAAGATGACACGCACAGTACATCTGCAGCACAAACTAAAATTTTGGTAATGCATCACACACAGAAACCTCACTGAAGTAACACAGGGTGAACACAACAACCCTACTTCCCGTATCATGCTGATACACCGAACCATTTGTTTAACTGGCTTAGGAAACATGCAATGGTGGCATTATCTCCTATAACATCCAATAAAATAAACATCATTTATACATTTTACCACATTAAGTACAAAGCTGTGACTTTGGTTTAATTCTCAGTATCATATATGCTAACTTTATATCATTCATAACTTTTGGTCACAAAATAACAGCATGATTACACATAAATCATTCAGCATACCTTGCATTGGGTTCTAAACTCTGATTCCTGCTTCTTCAAACTCTCGTTTTTAGCTACTAATCCTCTCAGTTTTTGAAGCACCCTGGAAAGAGATAAAAGTATTTTGAACCTGCGGTCTGACATTGACTACATTTTACAACCAAAACCATCCTGGTGTTTTGTTGTCATGGTGACGACCAACATTTGTACAGTAACAGTGGGTACAACAATTAACCTTGGAAAAACTAACTTTGTTTTTCACTTGAACTCTAACCAAATTGTATCTTTATCTAAGTGACTCCTCCTCATCTGAGCAACAGCATGGAAACAGGCATCACTGATGATTCCCATTCCTTAAGAATAAAAAATGTCTCAAAACTAGTTGAACAAACTTAATGAAAGAGATTGCATACTCTTTATTTTCTTCCGTTTCCAATCCTTCTAGTTTCTCCATTTCCTGATTTATTTTCTCAGCTAGGGCTTGAACTTCCGCAAGTTTGGCCTCCGCTTCCTCGTGAGACTTTTTCAGGTCGGCGTGGTCAGGCGTAATCTGAAGATTTAACAAACAATATTCTACAGACAATTCTAACAAAAATCTAAAATATAGGGAAAAGCATTTACAAGGGAGGAAATTATTCGGAAATTATGGGATAGAATGAAAGTAAAGCGATGATAAAAAAAAAATTCTTAGAATGCAATCGATCAATACAAAATTGATAATATTTATTTTCAATATTTTTTTATTTTACTGGTATAAAACAGTTAGGATGTGGTAACATGGACACACCCCAGTTGCCCAGGATATGCTAAAGCCACAATCATATCTTCTTCTACCCTACCACCCCCCCCCACCCCACCCCCAAAAGTACTTAATAAACCCAATATAACACAAATGCAGATAACGAATAATATTAAACTGCATCACAACAGACCTCACATGGTTATAATGTTTAGTGTGCTTATTTTCAAGATTCATCTTTTTTGTCAAATCTGCAGAAAAACTAACCTTTTCTTTCTTCTTTTCACTGTTTTTGATCTGTTTATTTAAGGACGCTACGGTTCGTTGGTGTTGTTGAGTCCCACTCAGTTTGTCAGAGGCATCACCAAGCTGTAGTTCAGATTGCTGTGTAAGAATGAAAATGAGTATCCAAAGATCACAAAAGAAAACCCCAGGATTGCTCTATTCCACTATGCACAGTGTGTAGAAGTTAGTTGCATTTTCATCAAGACATTCAACTTCCTACAAGATGAACATTGTTATGCGTGAACTCTTCGGGGATTTTTTTTCCACCCCTGATTAACAAAATGTACAAGAAACTGGTCATTAATCTCAGTAGCTGATAACGATAAACACCTTCATTTCTGATTCACATACGCAAAGTAGTTTTACAGTCTTAGATGATGCAAGTAGTCAAAATTTACACCGAAATATGGCGAACTGCTTTGCGGAAAGTTTGGAACGATATGGTAATGTTTAAACAAGTTTGGTTCAATTTGTATGAATGCAAAAGCTTATTGGTCGATTCTTCTTACCCTGCCAGCATACTCTGATGCAATCTGTTCAATCTCGTCAGACTGGAGGCCAACGATAGAACCGACCATAGATGCTGCAATACGACCCTGAAAAAATGAAAAATATAAAAGAAATATAAAAATATTAAAAAAATAATAAAAATGAAAAAACTGAAAAAAAACTGAAAAAGATGATAAAAATGAAAAAAAGAAAAAAAAGAATTGATCAGAGGGAAAACAAACTAGAAAGGGAAATAAGTTCACTCGGTCATCGATAAGTCTGCCTCTACTGACATTCTTTAGTTATCAAGTTTATCAAGCTTGCTGTCACAGACATGAACACATCGATGAGACACTCACATACACACACTCCAATACAAACCCTAGGTTGTCTGTTCCTGCGCAAGTAACCAAAAGGAAATGTATGTTCTTAATGGGATATAAAGAAAAGCATTATTCAAAATTCATTAAATGTAACAACGAACACAAAGAATTGTCACAAAATTAGTATTACACTAATAATATAACTATGCAAGAATTTTTCTCCTTCAGAACGGGTCAGAATTGCCTGAAACTTTTTACAGGATTTTTGAAACTGAATTTACAAGAGTGATAAGTTGTTTTGGTTTTCATATGTTTTTGGTAGATTCACATAATTATCCCGAATAGCCTTCGAAGGATATTCAACAATTTTAGTGTCGTCTCAACTTTACCTCTTCCGTTTCCATGGCAGCAAGACCTTTCATCAATGATTGTATCTTCCTCTCCTCTTGCTTCCTCATCTCCTCTAAATCTTTCTCCTCGTCTCCTGTCTGGAGTCCAGCAGCGATCGCTTTCTTTTTGTTGTTCTTCTCCGATTCTTTGTCAGTCCTACTCAGAGTGCTAACACCATGTCGCCTGAAAATGAAAAAAAAAAAAAAAACACAGAAAATTGAGGATTAAATAATAATTAGCTGAAATTAAAAACAAATATTTTTGCAATATGAAACTAATACCCATAACTGACAATGATATCCATAACTTGATAGGAAACTAACCGGGGGGAAAAAAAAATGCATGCACAAACATATTTTACCCAAAGTTCTCTATATCTACATGTTTTGCTTACAATACCATGCTAACATGAAAACAAAGAGCAAAATTAAATAAAACTAAATATACTTAAAAAACAAATAAACTAGAGAATAAAACAACAGGATTGAGACCTGTCAAAGACATCTCTTTGCATAAAATGAAACTGGGGAGGGTGGGGGAAAGTGTGGAAAAGGTGTGGAAGGGTGGGGAAACCTGGGGATAAGTATGGGTTGGGGGTGGGGTGTAATCATTGTTTTACACAAACAATATTCTAACGTAATAGCCACGTTTAATCTCTCAGAGCATTTAAAAGTGGCGCCTAGTTTAATAAACGACAAAAGCAATGTCACTTGGGATACAATTTAATATGTTTAATAAGGTTTTGAAGCAAATAGATTGATCATCAATGGAAATATACAACCATAAATCAATGATTTACGATGATCAGGAATAAAATATGTTTTCTGAAAGAGGAAATTAGAAGGAAAAAACAAACATAAGATGATTTGTAACTACACCAAAGATATAATATTTTTCAGTTCACTGATTTCACAGAATGCACTACAGTAGTACCTTCCATATTCTAACAATGTTGACTGGATTCTACTCTCTTCATCTTTGAGCTTATGTGTTTCTGCTCTGCGATACTTTCTCTGTGGCCGGTAGACGTCTTTAATCTTCCCCACGGATGACACAGAGTTTGGCTTTTGAGATTCAAATTCAATATCCTGTGAAAAAATTAGAGAATAAAAAAAAGGAGTATTGTATATGGAGTGAAAATAAGGTCACTTCCCCCCCCCCTTTTTGTCCACTTGCTCTGGTCTTTCTAGGGGCCCACTAGATTGCGGGCTGTGGGCCCAGACTCATATGGACCAAAGGTAAATCCTTCCTTGGTTAGGCAATGTATATTTCAACGTATCAGCCACCTGCACTTCTTTGGGTCAAAATTAAAACTACTTCATAGGGTTCTTTACAGAATATCTCTCTAGTTACACCAGTGAACCTTTAGGGAAAGTTGAAAAAGTTGAAATACTTCTAGAAAATAAAAATAAATAAATAAATAAACATGCAGCCATTTGAAATGAAGCAACAGAGGCCTACCTGAGGTGTCTGGTGATGTTTATTAAACTGCCACACGGAGAATGCCCTGATCTGATCTCCCATCTCTTCTCTGGTTTCGATCGCTCTTTTCACCAGCCACTGTAATCACATGAAAACAGATAACAAACAATTGAATATATATGATATCTTTCCTTCCATATAAATTTAAAGGCCATGGTGGCTTAACTGTAAACTCCAAAAAAGAACCTTTAAAGTGGCAGAGGTAAGAAGCACACAAACGAGGAGTACTGTTCAAGCACTCAAACAAAATTACATGGCTTTGTGTTTGAGCATCCTTTCTTGCTGCCTTTTAAAGGCATTGCAGACTCGCCGCAAACCTCATGTGGCCCTCTGAAAAAAGTTAACTTTCCGTTGCTTGCAAGTGAAATTTTTTCTTGTCTCTACAAATGCAGACAGTAAGGAAACGTGATACCTTGTTATCTTTTCATCTGGACCTGAGATGTCCATCGCTGCTATGTACTGTGTTGTGGCTATTGGCCGTAGCTGCATGTATTGACCGTACACTAGTGTCTAATTACAGGCGGTAGCAAGCTGTGTGTGTATTTTCTGGGATCGATGGTGGTGTCTAACACTTATGTTGCACATCATTCGAAACTAGGTCAGATTACCGGCATCAGACGTTTCTTTGTGCGCGAGTCTTCACTCCCTTTAATTTCTACTAGTTCCATTTCCCTACTCCCCCCCCCCGATCTTTATTACAGGGATCAACAAACCTGAACAACAGGATAGATGTGGATGAAATCCAACCCTTGAATCTGGTGAGGCTCAATACGATGTGGACACTTCATTCTTGGCAAGACTGCAACTATCTTTTCTGTCAGGGAACTAAGAAAGTAGAAGTGAATTTAAATATAGAAAGAATAAAGGTGGATTCTGTTTATGCAGCTCCTCAAGTCTTTTTCTTTCCTTATTATATAAGACCACATTATACATTATAAGACCAACACAACAATAACAGGTATTAGGTATACAAATAAACCACTAGAAAGTTAAGATATTTACTACTAAGTGAAGTTTTCAGAAAAATTTTGAACACAGCACCAAAGCAATTGTTTGTCAACAAGTTCTGACTCAGAAACTATTCTTTCCCATTTGTCAACATATGTATTGTAGCACTTAAAGTAATGGTTTTTTCAACAGTAATCTGAAGTCTGTTCCAATGAAACTTCCTGGAAAAGATTTCACTATGTTAACCTCCAAATTTAAAGTAAACAATTTAAGACAGGTGTCTTAGTATCTTTGATCCTTACATTTTCTGTCCAATAGTGGAATTCTCTTGGAAAAGTAAATCAACATCGACATCGAAATTACAGGTGGTAATGCACCAAGTCATCCCGCCAACAACCTGTTGAATAAATGAGTGTAATGTAATGTCATACATATACATATATATATATATATATAGTTGGTTAGCCGAGTTGGTTAGGGTGTCCGCATATAAAGTGGATGGCCCGGGTTCGAAATCCAGTGGAGTCTGGAAGTTTTTTCACTGTTCTAAATTTCCAACTCATTACGTTTTCAATTATATCTATATATATATATATATTCATGGTTGGAAGATTACAATGTGAAATGTGAAATATGTATACCCAAATTTTAGTACATAAGACCGGGCAAGGATGCAAAAGGTGAAAAACAAAGGTAAAATGTATAAATTTCAAATTTGTTATACCATATGTAAAGATTTCACATTGTTCATTAATTGTACAATATGGAGGGAAATATATTTATATATAGAGGATATATATATAATTTAAGTATAGTAAGTATAAGGATATAATATGTAAAGGAAAAAGAAAGATTGAAGTGCTCGATGGAGCCTATAACCTCCACCTACCATATGAGATAAAATATGAGATATGAAATAAAACACACAAGTATTGAAAAATCCTACCAAACATTTTATCTTTAAACATAGAAATGAAATGCAAACTGTCCGATAGAAACAAATATTATTTCTGCAACCCGCATAATACTTTCCAGGGCTCAATTTCTAGGAAAGTGTGATACTGGTCTCTTATCTAATCAGTTGACCAATAAACAAGTTTGTAAACTTATGTTATTATTATTTTTGGAGGGGATTTGATTTCAAATTAATTAGGCAACAACTGCACGCTGCCCTGTGGCCGGTATCTTTTCTTGGTAAGGGAGGGGCACATTGCTTTAATATTTCAAGGAGAGGGATTCCTACTATACCTTGTCAAATGGCGAAAGTCCTTTAATTCTTGCTCTGAAGTATCCTGCTGCCAAGAGCAGCTCAATAGTCTCTTGCAATTTGACATTCTGCTCTTCATCTTCTCTAACATCGGCCTGCATAAACAAAACAAAAAAACTCCAATAAATTGGTCATAATTGCTAGAAAAATATGTAACTAATATCTTGTGTTTGATCAGATGTTGTCGTGGGTTTAGACTATGGAAATAAATGGGTGAGAAACTTATATAACTGTAAATGAAAGAATCTGAATCTAGACAGGCAAATGAACAGTGCAACTGAACGGTCTGCACTGAATTTTCATCAGGTCCTCAGATAATGGACATCTCCCAGTAATAATTTGTGCTTGTTTTTGGTTATTAAAAACCAGCCTTTTCTCTGTAGCATTGATATGGGTCTTCAAGTGGATGCTTGCTGTATAGAATGGTAACTTTCACAATTCTTATAGGCTACCTGGCCTCCCTCCTCCCCATGACTGTAGCACTGGCTCATGTTTCCGAATTTTAAATAAGCCATATGTACAGCTTCATAGTTCATACCAACTCATCTGATTCTGAAACTTGACTCTCATTTAACAAATAGATTACATGCGCCTTGTAATGTAACTTGCTAACCCAGTCAATGGCTAGGCTTTGTTAGTAAACAAGTAGCATATGCCTTAGTGTAATAAGTACCACTCACACACAGTCACACCTTCTGAAATATATATTAAACCATTCTCTTAGTTCCCTCTGTTAATAACGAATGAAAACAAAACTCTTCACTACAAGATATGTAAATAAAATATTCTCACTGGTATTACCAAAGAACTGTGCACGTGGTTGCAAATGTTACATTTAGCCACATATTTTGGTAAAGGAACTGCGAACTGAATCATTGTCGCGAAACTAGTCTCCATGATAATTATACAGTGACATTACTTTAGATTTTACGTTAGTTAATAAAAAAGTATCAATCAGAAAAACATCAAAGTTAGTATGAACGTCTGCTTATATTTCCGAAACTAGATAAGGGTTTCGTAACTCTCTTCAATTTGACTTACAACCAATTCTCTGCCTTCAGCATCTAACTGGACATTATTTGATCCAGATCGTAATCTTGGTTGAACTATGGGCGCCGCCATTTTTTGGATGTCATATGACTAGGATCTAGGAGTACATTTTGCAACGCCCACAAGCCAAGTCGATGTGAAAATCGCTACAGAAGAAAATCTGCTAGACTGACCATTACTTTCTTGGAAATGACGGATCGAGCATGGGCCTAGCCTTTAAACACTTTTGTCAGGTCGCGAACTCTAATATAAACTCAGGCATCTCTAATTAGAATAGTTCCTGAACCGGACCCATCGAACGAACTCCCACCCCCGCCCCCAATCCCAACTTTACGCTGGTTTCGTGCCCTCGATATCAGACCCATTGAATTGAGAGAAGGAATGGCGTATCATCATGTAATTTTAACATTCATGCTCATATACTTTAATATAAATGATGATGGTCTAATAAGATATTGTCTCGAAATTTCCAGAATTGAATCCGAATTAACTTGAAAAGTAAATTTAACATCTGCCAACAATAGAACTGTATTAAAGATAACCAATGGCGTAGGAAAGTACTTTTGAGTGGGGGGGCTGAAGACTGATGGCCGGCCTGGGGGAGGGGTCTTTTTTTGGAATTGTTTTGCATTTCCAGGTGGCCTCAGATGCAATTTGGTGCAATATAGCACACTTCAACACCCACTCCATTTTGTAAATAATTTTGCATTTTCACCTGGCCTTAGATGCAATTTGGTGCTCCAAATGAGATTTTTTTCTCATTTGGAAATGAAAAAGGGGTTTTCTGACTTGCGGAGCGGGAGGGCGGAATGATACTTCCGCCCCACCATATTTTTCACTGGGGGGGCTGGCGCCCCCCAGCCCCACCGGTTCCTACGCCCTTGAAGATAACCTTGGGTTGAAAAGTTAGGCAAAGAAAGCCAAGATTGGTGTTTCAATGAATGCTTCATGAAAAATAATAAGCAGACAGAATATGATTAAACATACACCAGGATTGAATCCCATTCAATACTTAATATTAAACTTGAGAAAGACTATAAAGTCGATACCTTCATTTTCTCCACGTGACCGGATATTTCCAATGAAGGCTTCACTGCAATCACTAATGAATCTATTAAAACAACTATATGAAACTGATATTTGCAACACGGTGTCGGTGGTTTATGATGCCCCCGATTTCAGCGGTTACACACTATCATACACATTTTATATAGGCTTCATACACTCATCTAGCCTGTATATTATCTTCCACCGTATATGCAAACCGGGATATCCAGGTATTATATAGCTTTGGTTCGCAGTAACTGCAACTGTTATTACTTCCTTTCACACACGGTGAAACAGGAAAAGCTTGGGATCTTTGCCTTGTGCCAACAAAATAGTTACAATAAGTGTTAACTTACATCGAATGCTTCAACAGCATGTTAACATGGGAATATTACATCCGTTGTGTACCCGGCGACTATTCGCAACGTGTGGATGCTCACCTCATTTCTGTGTATATTTTGTTGTGGCACCGAATATTAAAACATTTCAGAGATAAAGTTTTTTCAACAAATATTTTACAGATTTCTTTACAGACGGCAGAATGAAGGAGCTCTGTGTGTGTTTCTGGGGTGTGGGGGCACAAGGGGGTATATCTGTATCTCTCATTATTAACAAAGAGGGGCAATTGTAATTAATGAAAGGGCATTTTTTGAGATTTTCTCAAAATTTGGTTGTCCGCGCCCGCCCGCTGCCTCCTCCTGGTGAGCGGCCAGATCGGTAGCTGCAGCCGATAGAGGGCCGTTCGCGGGCTACCGACTGGCTTTTTCCGAGTGGATTGCATGTAAATCGCCAGGAACCACATTGACGCCGCACACAGCTATGGACGATCAGGTAGCGATACAATTAATTGGACCACTTTAGCATCAGTTTGTCGATACCTCTGAAAATTGTATGGGCTTGAATTCGTAGTATATAGAACAATCTTTTCGGAAGGGATTCTCCTTTCATAAACATGAATAGTTCACCTGTTATTCTGTAGAGGCCCCTTTGTAAAACCATTTTAAGAACGTTCTAGTGTGGATGATTTTCAAGAGGCTTCTGTGTAAAGAGACGATCCGTTACGTTTTTACGTTGGTTTATTACGGCCCATGGCTAACTTATTTTTTAATCTCGAAATTTCGAGTTTCTATGTCAAAAATTCGAGTTTAAAAATCGCAATATCGAATTTTAAAAGTCGAGGGGCCCAAACTTCGAGGAATTATGGGACCTATAATCAACAGCCTGAAGGGAAAAACCAGTTAGCCTAAGCCAAACCTTTCGGAAAAACAAATCTGATCGTCTGGGCATTAATGTACATTAAAAGGTCAAATCAGAATAAAACATAAACATTTCTGGTTCTTTATTGTATAATACTGAGATCAGATGTGACATATGATAACAGGTACATGATTTTTCGAGATTCAATCGACGCAAAATCCCAACATTTAGTCTGGTAGATGATACAGTGGAAGTGTACTATATAAGGCAGTCTTGTATTTGCAATAGGAAACAAAGAACACATACACACACACATATATATGTATATTAGGGTGTCCGCATATAAAGCGGGAGGCCCGGGTTCGAATCCAAGTGGAGGCTGGAAAAATTTTCACTGTTCTGGATTTCCAACTCA
>KN886993.1:41724-80039 GCA_000934455.1 Apostichopus parvimensis
TTGGAGGTCATAAACCTTAAGGATCATCAATGTTGGCCCCAAATATGCTAGAACAATCAAATAATGGGTCACCTAGTCACTAACTCCAACAAACATTTTACTACCATCTTGAATGTTTCCCCCCCCTCTCCCTACCAAGACAATTTATTTTATTTTTCACCACTACTCACCGTGTGGAAATCATTTATTGATTCAGAACCACCAGGAAAGTATTCTTCAAAACTTTTTAGCTTGTTAGAATTTTGGGGCCAACACGGGACAATGAACTTTAAGTAGTTTTTTGTTGCTTCTTTTGGGATAAAAATTGATCTTCTAGGTCATTAAAGATATTATAGAAATCTTATCATGTTTGTTTTGACAACCAGCCCTGAACTGATTTTGCACTTGGAAAACCTTCTCAACCAAGAAAATTTCATTACTGAGTTAGTTAGTGAAACACCAAATTCAAGCAAGAATATTTTTAGTAAACTTGTATAAAAAATAAAGATGATTTCAGAGTGATTTTTTGACTGTTTCTGGATATGAATATGGACCAGGTAAATATATAGGTGAAGAAGGGGAGGAGGGGGGGGGGGATGTTGTGGGAATGTATTTGAAATTATTCTTACAAAGTCAATCAAACCAGCATACAAACATATTAAAGAGACTTCTCTTAATACAATGCCTAAGTTCTCTTAATACAAACTAAGTAGTTTTACAAAAGAAAAATCACCTCTTTTGAGCAGAATGAGTAGAATTATTTTCAATACAATTATTACATATTGAGTATAAAACAAAAGAAAAAAATGAAATCTCTCACTCCAAAAAGAATGAGAAAAAGCATATTGAAAACAAAAGAATGTGATCAAGATACGAACTATTTATATATATATGTATATCACACAATATGCTTACATTTCATCTGATAAGAGGTTCCTCACTTATCTTGGATTGGCTGAAGGGGTACTTCAATTAATGATAAAAATATTCTTATTGCACAGTATTAAAACAACAGACAACAATGTAATCCATCATACTTCTGCAAAATCTGACTTTCTCTTGTTCAATCAAAAGTACAATCTGTGTAGAAAAGTTTTCGTTTGTTTTAACAATTATATGAAAATACTAGAAAATCAAGAAATATTCTCCTTCACCCCCTGCACCCCCCGAGAAAAGAAAAAAAATATGATATAAAGGTGACAGCTTGGCATTATTTGTCCATCACAGTTTGCTAGTTCTGGTCAACCAGTCAAATTCCTGTAAAGTGAAAAAATAAAAGAAATTTCAGATTAAAGGGAGTGAAGACACAAAGAAACGTCTCATGCTGGTAATCTGACCTAGTTTCGAATGAGGTGTAACAGAAGTGTTAAACACCACCATCGATCCCAGAAAATACACACACAGCTTGCTACCGTCGGTAATTAGGCACTAGTGTACAGTCAATACATGCAGCTGTGGTCAATACCCACAACACAGTGTACATAGCAGCAATGGACAGCTCAGGTCCAGCTAAAGATAACAAGGTATCACGTTTTATTACTGTCTGCATTTTGTAGCGACCAGAAAAAAACTTCACTTGTAAGCAACGGAAAGTTATCTTTTCTTTCAGAGGGCGGCACGCTGTTTGGGGCGAGTCTTTGATGCCTTTAAGTTAAAATAAGATCCAGGTATTAAAGTGGAGTGACAACCCATTCCAGTATTAAACAAGAAATCTGACTAAGATGTTGGGGCAATGACTTGATGTACCAACCAAATGCTATAAATTAAGTTTGCATACAAGAAATCCGAGAAGCCAAAATGTACAATCCTGTTTATCTTATAAAGGAAACCAAAAAAAAAAACTTAAATGACTTTACCATTTCTTGTTGTGTTGTGAACTGTACGTTCATAGAGCCTAGATTTTTCTGTACTGTGCGTGTGTTATATTCCTTGAACAGCAAAAATCAATTGCCCATGTGGGACATATTCCTCACAACCTACTTGTAGATGTCCAAACTACATCAAAACAAATAAGGAGTTTCATGCAAGCAATCATGTCTCACCCAGTTGTGGAGCGTCCATACAGTCAGAGGGGGCGGATGCCCCCCTGACAGACTCAAATGGACTGCTGGTGCCCTTTTCAGCTTTTTACCACTTTTTCCTTATTCGCGATTATTGACTTTTTGTATTGCGCTCTCAAATACCTATTGACATTTGTCACATTTTGTTGGTGTAATTTTCTGACAAAATGGCGATGACACCTATTTACTTCGTTTATCTGCAAATTAGCAAGGTCCGGAAAGGGTCATTTCCGGCGATCTAGGGAGTATCTTTACTCAAATTTTTTTTTTTTCAACCTGTGGTGGCGCTCCACTTAGATAGTGTCGAAAGCGACCCTACAGACCATTCTCGCCCCACCTGACCAATACCCCTAGCTCCGCCACTGGTCTCACCCAACAAACAAAACTTGCCAACTTTGAAAAATGGGCGACTTGCCTGTTGTTTCCTGCCTGCCACCGAGCTCACTGCAACATTTATGAGGACTGGCTCATTAGCATGAATGGTGAGAGACTTCTCCAAGACCTGTTCCAACTGTGAGGGCGTCTCCACGTAATATCCATGCCCCCCAAAGGCTTCCATCACCTTTTCGTACTTAGCATCTGGTGATAAGGCGTTGGGTGGAAGCCTGATCAGGATCAGAAAATAGACTACATCAGTCAGGATGCATAAATTTGCATAAAATTAGAGAATGGACGCTCACCTTTAATGAACTACAAGTGGACCGTTTTTGAATTGGTTTCGGATTTAGTGGTCGTCTGATGCAGAAATGTCAAAACATTTCAAAACGTTTGGACTATTTCAGGGGTAAAGTTTGAAGTTTATAAGTATGGAGGTGTGTTGGTTGTCTTGGGTAAGGGATTTTTCGATGGCTTCTTGGTGGCGTAGCAAGCACAGAACAACAAATCAGAAAATCAGGAAACAGTTCAGAAGCCAAACAAGGTTTGTTGTGTCTATTATGTCAATGGTCTGATTACAACAGATTGGGTTAAATAAAGTTAATTTCTAATACCTAGCACGCAGAGAAAGTAACCAAACTTCTCAACAGGAGTCGACGCAATAATATACTACCGGCCAATCACAATGATAGATTCGTACATAAGATAACAGGTACAAATCAGTTTGCATCAATAAAAATTATCTTTACAAATTTATAAAAGTTAAATATAAAAAAAATGAATAATCTGAATAACATAAGGTCAAAGGGTAATCATGCACTTGTATGTATGTATGTATGTATGTATGTATGTATGTATGTATGTATGTGTGTATGTATGTATGTGTGTATGTATGTATGTATGTATGTATGTATGTATGTATGTATGTATGTATGTATGTATGTATGTATGTATGTATGTATGTATTTTAAACCTCCTGCAAGCAGAAACTGACGACGAAACCATCATTGGCTTATCAAAGCCGCAAGCTGACCGAAGTCAGTCTCTTAGATTCATATTTAACGTCCATGATCATGATTTGTCAATTGCCAACAACTCTGTAACTGGACGACATACATTAATCTTGGATGCATGATTCGACATATGGGAATTGTTTTCTTTAATTCTCATGAACTGTAGATGCTGTTTTACAACAAATGTTCCATTTTAGTAGATAGTACTAAAAAAAAGAGAAAAAAAGAACTCCCTCCACATCAGCATGAATCACATTGTTTGTAACCATCATATAAACCACTATATCATCATATTAATCACTTTATCATCATATTAATCACTATATACGGTTTTATCCGTCACAATGTTACCATCATATAAACCACTATATCATCATATTAACCACTATATGCGCTTTTATCCGTCACAATTATGTTACTCACATCGCAGGTAGGTCATCGGACTTTTTCAATTCATTCCAGATCTCTCTCTCCAGGCCAAACTGAATCCCGTTATTGTTGATGATAATCATAAGGATTGGTAGCTTATATCTGAAATGGAAGAATCAAAAAGTTAACACCATCTAAGCAATCTTTTGCATTTGCTATTGACAACTTTCTGTTCACTCTGACAACTTTTCATCTAAGCAATTTTAATAACATGATATCATGAAGAAAAAGTGTATTTCAAGTTTGAGCTGAAATAACAAAATTTGCACTTGCACGAACCTGCAGACTGTTTCCAACTCCATTCCTGAGAACCCGAAAGCACTGTCGCCTTCAACACAGACTACCCGCTTCTCGGGGCAGTGTTCCTTGGCATAGAGGGCAGCAGCTATCGCAAAACCAATCCCGACTCCCATGGTGCCAAAGGTACCTGCATCTAATCTGTGAAGGAAGAAAGACTCATAAACTGTGGGACAATCTAATCCGGTCCATCGGTGAACCACCGATGGTATCAACGCAGAATGTGGAGGTGGGGTGGGGGGGGGTTGATTCGCATTTTTAATGTTGTACTGTACGGATATTAAGAAGTTAAAATATAGACAACAACTGTGTGTGTGTGTCACTTCATTTGAAAAATCATTTTGATGTGGAGAAACAAAGGACAAGTAATTCCATTTTTGGAGTATCTGAAAACCTAGCAAATATTAACAGTATAGTAAGACACCTTGATGTCTCACCTGAAAATCCCGTTTAAGTTTTCAAATATTTTGCAAAAAATTGAGTAAGTGAAAGACAAGAATGTGTTTTATTGGATTCTATAGCTGAAAAAAGAGATGGTAAGCCTGAGTTGGACTGCAAATGCAGGAATAAATCAATGCAAACAGCTATTTCGCAGTGACATCTCACATCAATCATACTGCCAATTTGGACAATCTTGTATTTACCTATGTCTGGCACTGTGGTTTAATAGTATTGTTCTACCAATATCCATAGTGTTAGCGCCCTCACTGACAATAATACTGTCCTTTGGAATCATCGATTGAATCTGTGATGAAGAAAAAACAAACAAACGAATTATACGACAGAAACCAAAATACATAAAAATGCCTCAAAACAGCGATTTCTTTTATTAGTTTAGATATGTATGTGTTAAAGAAAAATTATTAATCATTTTTTAAGTCCTATGCTTATGAAGAAGTTAAGAAGATTTTCCTTTGGTTACACCAATTCAATGTGAACAGTTGCTATGTAGTACACAATCTTCCCTACACACTCAAGCACTAGGTTACATATATTTCTTCATGTTGGTCTGTTAATGTACTAGACATAAAGAGATCAAGAAAATCTGAAGGAAACATGCTCGATAGATAAATTTTCTATAACAGGATAAGAAGAGGGAAGTTAGATGAAGTGATGGGTTACTAGATTGTGAAAAGTGATGAAAAGGTTTTGAGATTACTCTAAACAATTTAGAGTGAAAATGATAGTTTTGTGAGGAGACAGGTAAGTGAGGAGTTAGGTATATTTTCCCACAAATGTAATTTACTGGCATATAGTGACTTTGATGTGTGTCAGTTCCTTCAACAAAAAGTTGAAATGTTAGACCAAAAATCTTTTATTGCCAGTACTGCAGGGAAAATTATTAACAGCTGAATTCATGTCGGTGGGACAAGCACTACTTTTGCTTCACTAGCCTAGTAGTAAACAGTATCACTATCGCAGTAGCTGTCCATGACATCAAAGCACACCATTGACAGACAATCCCTGGTAAAGTTGGATATTTGAAAACTATCTAACTAGAAATAATATGTAAACTGAACATTTGGCTGAGTTTCAGCATTTAACTTTCCCACAATTTCACGGCACCATTTAACACATATATTTTACATTACATGAACAAATCTCTCCACTTCTTATGCAATATGCATTAGGCCTATATATAATTGGTATGAATTAAATCTAAAAAAAAAACGAAAAAAAACATCTCAATCTATGGGAAGTAGTATAAAATGTTCGCAAATGATTGAACCCTTCGTTGTACCTAATTCTTGAAACTGACATGAAAAATGCTTTAACATTATAGTGCCACAGAAAGGCAATTCCTGAAGCTTACATAAGGATGTTCTGTCCGTCTTTGCACAGCCGAAATTAAAATAAGTATACATAAATATTCAATGCGAAGAAATTCTTTCTCACTTTGCCCAATGCGACGTAATAATTCATCGGTATGGAGGGATCTCGGGAGAGTGCGATGCTCTTCTCCTTATTCTCAGAAATTTTGTCTGTCAGTGTCTGCCACCAAAGAGTCCTACTTGGATATTTCCATCCTCTGTGGAAAGTGTTGAGCTGCGTAGTGAGCTACGAATAAAAAAATAAAAAAATAAAATAAATAAATCTAGCAAGTAAAATCAGGATTAAGGTTGGATTTAGCTTCTAGAATCATACATCTGATGAAATAGAGAAAAAGTGAAAAAGTCCCAGAAATTTCGGTTGAGGCATTATACCCAGAGCATACAATATTGGTCATTTTTTTTCTGTGGACAACAAGCACTCAAAACTGCAACATCTGAATTTGCCTTTCATTTTTGCTTTTCTCACAAAACTTTGGAATAAGTTGGCCTGACGTTTCCATCCTAGCAGGATCTTCTTAAATTGCTAAATGACTTGTCATTTAGCCTTTGAAGAAGATCCTGCTAGGATCGAAACACAGGCCAACTTACTTTTACACATTCTCCTACACAGGCTCTCTAGTGGATAAGCAGTTTGCTAACAGTTTTATTTTATTTTGTAAACTTTGGAGTGCTCAAAATTGTGATTTATGGGTTTCCTAGCCTGACACATCCTCAGTCCTCAGGGTAAGGTCTGTACCCGATACCTGACACTCCCATTCCATAATGTCTCACATTAACTCAATATCATTATTCTATCCACTTGGAAAATGGAAAAATTAAAAAAAATTAGAACATTTTTCTATGTAAGTTTCATAAGTATTAAATTCCGAAACCTGTTGCACAGCTGCATCTAAGTGGCCTGCTACACCGATTGTTCGCTCTGAGCCAATGTTGGTACCGAGTTCTTCTGGGCAGATATCAATCTAGACATGTAGAAGAAAACAATGAGATTAAATATTCCACTGTAAGGGTAAAACAAACCAATTATATGAATGACTATGTCTATCACTAACAATTAAATGAATACAGACTCTACAGACTCGCCTTCTCCCAACCACTCTTCCCTCCCAATCACTTCCCCTCCCCTGCTCCTACCCCCTCCCCTATTCCTACTCCTCCCCCTAATCCTTCCCCTGCTCCCTACCCCTTTACCCCTCCCAACCCTACACCTCACACGTTCTCCAACACCTCAACCATCTATCCTCTTAGTCAAGCAGCTACCTCCTCTCCACTTCGTACCTGTGGGTTCCCATACGGTTCTATTCATCTGGTATCGTTTCCTTCTTCTCTACTATAGTCAGTATTGCTAATTTCGGAACACTGCCAATTTCGGACACCCCTAAGAAATGCACGATTTCACCATGACAACCTACAGGAAGAGCCAAATTTCACCAAAAAGTACGAAATGACCCGTGTGCAAGTAAATACTTACATATTTGTCAATAAAATGACGGAGATCTATGAAGTCTGTTATAATTACTGAAAGAGCAACTGCGCCACCAATTTTATCACCAGCGCCACACTGTGGGACTGTGTGTCCGAAAATTAGCAATACTCTAGCAAAGAAATACCAGTTCCACAATCACGAAGAATCTTCTTTTTTACAACGTGAAAACAGTTTGCAGGAAAGAAAGTTTGGCCGTGTATCTTAATATAACACACTTCTCCCACCATATCAAGTATATTTTCAGGTGATTTATAACAGAAGATATAGTTTTGGGGTGTTTTAAGGCTTAGGTGTCCGAAATTGTCAGTGTCCATGCTACCTTTGCATTTCTGGCCAATTCATCATGTATACTTATTTCAATCCTTATAGGCTAATTCCTCATTCTCACTCACTATGATGCCGCTTACCTGAACGAATTTAACATCAGGAGCAAATCGTGGTGGAAGAAAAATGGAGAATCCAATTTAATCTACTGCCGAGTAGAAGAACGACATCTGCCTGCAGTAGGGCTCTGCGGAATTAAAAGAAATACAAATACATATTTACGATTAATCTAATAATTAATAACCTCCTTTCCTGTCGCTGATATGCTGGAAATGATAAAAACCGAGATCAGTACTACCAGAATTTGGTAGTCTATAGTATAGACGTGAATTTTTTCAAAGTGAGTAGGAATTGTCTTTGATGTATAGGCTTACGAAAAACAACCCTGAAAATAACATCTTGCATTATGGTTTGCGAGCGACGGAGAATTTTTCTTGGGGGGGGGGGGGGGAGAGAAGAATTAAGGTGGACAGCTGTGGGGAAAGGCTTTGAACTCATATAACCTCAACTTTTCTTTGAATACATCGCTATACTTTTTGCGGTTTTAATCCAAACAGTTCACATGTATCAAGGGCAAGCGATCCCCGGCAATACAGCAGGCGTGCGATCATAATCATTTTTTTTTTTCAATACTGATGTATTGCGTACGCGAGTAACCAAAAAAAGAGGCCGCCTAACGTGCGGTCATCCGAAAGGAGCCCTGAAATATACAGGTTTTGCACTCTAGAAATAACCCCAATGAATGCTTCAAAAGTATTTTCTAACTCGTCAGAAAGCATTCCGTATTTTGTGTAGTATAGATTCGTCGTTGTTTATCTCTTTAATTGTTGGTTGTGAACCGTTTATTTGCGGTTTTAGTCCCACCGCTCAAGGCGTGTTACTATTTTTAGATCCGCTATTATTATTATTATTACTCATTCAAGGGCTGTTACAAAGCATCATTAAAAAAATTCCGTCGGGGATTTAGACGTTTGTTGGGTCACTGAAACTGTTCCTCTTCCTTAGTTAGACCGATGTTCTACGGGTTTGCATAGGTATGTTGCATACGTCCCTTTAAATGTGGGATTGTCCCAATTAATATGGATTGTCACGTTCTTGCACTGGTTTTGCAACACGCAAACTAAAATGTGTACAAGTTGTTCGCGTTATTATTTTACGACGGTGACCGTTCGGAAGCATGACGTAATCTTTCTCAACAAACAAGTATGATTGATGACTGCACACTAGCCCACAAACTTGGCGGGAAAAGTTATGTAGCCCTGTTTAAAATTTTCTTCAAAGGATAGGGTCGCAGCCTTGTCCCACTTTTGAACGAAAGAAATATGGTAGCCGTAGTTCAGTTGGACGGCAAGCAAGTAGCCTACCAGTTGAATATGCTACTTCTGTTGGTATCAAAATTTAATGTTATTCAATGAACAAAGAGCGTGAAAAGATTAACACACTGGCCAATCTACTTACTGACTTACAGTGCACCATTTTAGCCAGCTCGGCTACTATATACGCACGACCCTGGCTTGAGTCACTCTGCAAGACAGAACAGTGGGTTACACCAGCATATCACGCTGAGATGCCGTTTGTGCTATTATTTATATATGTCTACACGTCGATAATTTTCTGGACAGTCCAACCAACCAATAACCGCCAATACTGTTACGAACCGCTTAAAACGCACTATCATCTTTGACCCTATTTCCTTATGCATCACGCGACCACGTGAATCATTTACCCATGACAAAACCAACTCACTTCGCATACGTAATGATAAAACGGCCATTTACACACAAACCGAATCATTTCCGCAACAGAGCTGACGATACACGCCGACCCGGTTCAGAATTCGTCTTCTTCTTAATTATCTTATACAGGCCGTCACAGTGGGTATGTTGCTTTGATTTCTTCACTTAAATTGTAACATTTATCTTTCGTAAGAACTAGGGTCTAAAAAAGCTCTCTCGTTTTCTGAAATTACAGGCAGATTGTAACCACATTTTCTGACCCACAGTTGCAGGATTACCTACATAGAGTTTGCACGTATTTGTACCGTACCGTACCTACTAAGCTATCTGTCGTCGATACGCGCATACAACCAACCTGCATTACTAACCGCAGGTCAAACGTCCTCGGTGACGTCATCCACTGCAAACAGGATTTGCCTATTAATACTCTGGAACGATCGATTATTTAAAAGGGGTTGTTATTGTTTATTACAAAACGGAATGGAACTTTTGTGTGGTGTATATATACGAAGCTTTTACATTTGCAAATCTTCGAGTCTAAGATCAAGGATGAGTAAATAATCAAAGTGATATTTTTATATATGAAATATGACTGATAATATTAAGAAATAGATCATTACTTAGATAAAATGTCATGAAATAGTTTAGAATTTGATTTGTTTCAAAAACGTATTTGGGATGTCATAAAAATTACAAATGGGAAATGTCAAAGCAACGTAAGTTCACCTACTCAAAGAAAAGGTAAAGAGAGTTGGAACAAAGCAGGAACCCCCCCCCCCCACCCCCTCAGCGAAAGAAAAGAATAAAATGTGTGGGATAGGGAAAGGAGGAGACATTTGCCATATTACACATTCCATGCTGTCTGTGGGGATCTTTCAAAGTGGGAGGGAACAAGGAACTGGTAAAACCAGTCTTCCAGCATCATTATACTGGGATATACCCTATCTTGACCCACTAATCTTCATCACACATCCATACTATATTACCATGGTGTGTGGGTAGGGAGTGTAGTGTGTGGGTAAGGAGTGAAGGGGTTAGGGGAGGTGGGGTAGAGTGGGACTACATACTTTTTCCTTCTTGATATCTGAAGCTATCATTTGCTTTCAATCTGTAGTCTCTTTCCAAGTTTACTTCCTTGGGCCCTATTCCTGTAGGGGATTAAAGTGTCCGATTTTGCATTGCAATTATGAAACTGCAAATGATACTAAGGTTTGTGTATATGAAAACCTATTTGCACATATTTTACATAGGTGCAGCAATTTGGCAATTTTATTTGCATTTGAGTTGGTATAATACATAAATTATTCCCTATTCTGAGTATATACCACTGTCAAGCATAAAACAGTAGCACCATAATACCATGCAGCAACTTAAAATTGTTCACAGTAATAGAAATATTGTTGTGACTTCCTCTAAAAAGAAAATACCATTTTGATTACTTTTTGATTTGCCAGAGAAGTATCTGACAACTGCTGAATATTGAACATGCCCAAGGCAGGCTATCACCCTGTTTGTGTCCTCTACCAGGGAAACGATTCCCCCTACGATGGAACGTACCAACTCATCTGTCGCCATCAGATAAAAGATCAAGACTTTAAACCAGGCGATGTTGTGGAGGTAAAGTCTCATAGATGGGATTCATGCATCAATCACCTCTCATGATTTACATATTAAGTCAAAGCCGATCTGTATTGCCACAAAAAAACTGCTAGATTATCAAATAATGGTCTCACAGGTCAAGGGTGAGCTGGGATAGAAATTGCAACTGGCTCAGTGATACAAATGGCAGCACTGTGGCTTTGAAACAAGTGGCTCATTTGGCACCTCAAATGAAATTAGCACCTATTGTGAGCAAGAAGAAATAGTACACCTGTTTGTAGCCTGGAAATGCCTTTGCTGCCTTGGATCCAGGGGCCCACCTTTCTAACCAGTAGGCTGGTAGGCCAATCCACCCTTGACAAAACTTCCCACAAGTTATGAAATTCAACAGGCATATTTATTTTCTCTTAATACAAGCTTTCCTAACTAATGAATATGAATGTTAATTTAAAACTCATCTATGTCTGGCAATAATTCCATGGGTCAGATCTAACAAGTTTTGAGAAAGTTTGATATTCCAGAATTTGAAGATAATATTGATTTCCTTTAAGATTTTGTGGACTAACATCCCTTTCTGGAAGCTTTCATTTGCCGGCCTAGAAACCGAAGAGGGAATGACATATACTTTCTTATAGATTTATATCTTTTTTTAGTTTTGAGAAAGTTTGGTCAAATGAAGGTGCTTGGATGGAGAATGGTGCTATATTTTGCAACTTTTGAAAAAAATGTTGGAAAATATTTGACTATTTAGGTTATACCTGCATATATGTGTAATATGTTATTTATGTACTGTACACTAGGATTTACTGTAAAATCTGCCACAGGGGGGGGGCTGATCTCATTCTGTGGGGCTGTAGCCCCCCACAGAAGTATACATAGTTACACCCCATGCTGAAGCCTCCTCCCTCCGACCCACAGAGGTATACATGGTTTCACCCCATGTTCTGTGTTGCCATATTGAACCAGAATGCTCCATAACAAGTACTTTGGAGAAATATAAAGCATCTCTCAATGTAAACATGAGTAAATGGATGCACCGATAATAAACTCTTTGCATGTGTGTTAGAAAAATCTGTGTTTAAGTGATTATCAATTTCCGTATACACATAAAAACATCAGGCTCAATGACAAGGTTTAAAAATCAAGCCTGCAGATCTATGCATTAGTCAACTTTGGCATTAATCAAATAAATCTGAAAGAATGAAGACTTTAGACAGATTTTTTTTTCAAAAGATGAAAAGACTCGATCACGTTTCTTCTGCTTGCATCCTAAATCTGGTCTAGAACAGTAATCGTTTAGTTACAAATGTTGATGTTTGGTTACACCATTCTAACTTCTTTGATCACATTTTTCTCATAATGACATATATTTTCTCCTCCAGGTTCTTCCAGATCCCCTCCATACTGATGAATCGTCAGTTTCTAAAACACCAAGAGAGGCAATCGCTCTCGGAGATGAGATGATCGTCGGTCTCCTCGGCAACTTTTGTAGCTCATTTGCTAAACCAAAGAAGACCTTCACACAGGTGAGTTTATCAGGAAGAACTTACATTAAACAAACTGTGTTGTTTCATGCATAGAGGATGATACACAAGTTTTTCTAGGAGTTCCTGTAACCAGTGGCACATCCGGGTAGAAGACCTGATAGGCCCCTCTTCTGAAACCACACACAGATCCAATAATAAAATTCCAACATCTATTTTTTGAATATTTGGTCTGGAAATACTTCAACCAATTGTTGGTTTTATGTGTTATATGGCTAAAGTTTCGTCCTACTGGTCATAATATTAACAACATATGCCTTTTAGTTAGCTATTCTGGAACAGAATTGTATCATTTGGTTTGAGGTATTTTTCGGAGAGTATCTACTAAGTAAAATTGCAGTTCATGATAAAATTCAACACCAAATCCGCTAAAACGAAGGAATTTTCTTGTAAAGGTAGAGATATTGAAAACAATGTCCTTTAGAGGGAACGGAGGAAGCAACGCAGTTATATATAAAGAATGAACATATGTCTAGTGTCCCTACAAAGTTTATACATACAAAGAACTAATTTTCATTGTTTTATTGTGCACCTCAATTTGTAAGTCCATTGTCATGATTTTATCAAGAAACATTCAACATTTCACCCTATCCTCTTTTCCAACATGGTGAAAATTGCTCACTGTCTCGTTTTATATTTCTCACTTTAACTTGCAATATTTTGAGTAACAGATCTTCAGAATGTGACTTGAAAAGTACCTAAAAGTACCTAAAGTTCTTGGAAACAGTCACTTTCTGAGAAGCAAGCTGATATCTTAACAACAAATCACAATTACACTGATATTCATCTCTTTCTTTGTTGGAGACTGTTGATATTCTCATAATCAGCCAGAATATGCCACAAATGGTCATCAGCTGAAATCTATCTGATAACAACTTACTTTTACACATTCTCTTACACAGGCTCTCTAGTGGATAAGCAGTTTGCTAACAGTTTTATTTTATTTTGATAACAATGTTATGGGCAACTATGTATATTCAAATATGATCATTTCTTGAGAGGCCACTGGAGAAGTGTGGACATCTGTGTGATGAGAGGGTCTCATAAATATAATCACTTTTCAAATTATGTCTTGAATATGAAAGTTTGTATTTTATCACATTTGCAGGGCAGCGGATGCTCATCATCCAACACAGAAGATGGTCCTCCGGCTAAAAAGGTTTGAAATCTTGCCATTTAATCAAATATTCAGAAACATGATTATAAAACCTATTTCTTTGCTCTGTAGGTGTCTTAAGGGTTCTCTTGATAACTGTTGGATTGCCATTTTAATTTATAAACAGAATGGCTGCAGGTAGCAACCATGTAGCCGACTTGGATAGTTTTATTCTGTACGTTTCATAATTAGCAGATGTGAAACATGACAAAACGGGCAGGTGAACCAAATGCCCAGGGAGTCTCATTGTCAAGGTGACTATGTGAACATGTCCAGGCAAGACACAGCCACTTTGTATTTTTGGATTGTGCCTGCAAAATTTAACAAGGTTGGGGGAGGGAGGGGGTGGGGGGGATAATCATATTTGTACTACCAGCGGGTGCTAATCGGTCATTGGATAGAATCTTAATGATGATTTAAGGCAGAATGATTAAGGCAAAGTATTTTTGGATTGTGCCTGCAAATTTAAAAGATTGGTTGGGCTTAGGGAGAGGGTGGGGGTTATCATATATGCACTACCAGAGGGTGTTTATCTGTCACTGGATATGATGTAAAGGATAATTTAAGGCATAAGTTTAGGTTTGAACTGGTAAAGCTCAAGAAAATTGAAAACAATTGACTTTTTTTGGCTAGCAATGTTTCTATAGCTATTGAGGTTTCCAAGATACTCATCTATAAAAAATGCTAAAACTCTGGAATGCTCCTTTAAGGCTTCAGAGATGATGCTGTAATCAGCTCCTCACGGCGGTGCATAAGTATTAATGTTAATGCATTGTTTTATAAATTGTAATAACTCAACACAAATGAGTTCTGTTTACTTCATAAGATGGGCGGCCCCTTGATAAAATTCAACACTATTCATCCATGATAAAATTGTAGTGCATTATAAACATGTCATTGGAGGCCATAAAATTATATTTTTTACCCATTGAGATTTTTGTTCATCTGAGGAACTTGACCCAATGGTCTGTGTATTACATTAAGTAGTCCAGTCAGTTTCACTGATTCCCCTCACATGTTTGACAGGGTCATTTATCAAAAACTGAAAAGGGTTTATAAAAAAATTAAACCTTTGACCATAGACAGTGTGTTTAATGGTCTACCACAAAACAAGTTATTTGAACTTAATGCCATCCTTTAAGTCATCCTTTAACTCTCATAATTTATTCTTTATTATTCTATTATTTTTTGTTTCTGTTTCTGCAGGCACGATATAACTACTCCGAGGAAGCAGAGGTCAAAGCAGAGACGTCATCCAATCCTAGCCAGCCTAAGAAGGTAGAGAAGGAGACCAGCGCGATCAAGGATGTTACGGCTGTCATGAACTCTATCTGTTCACTAAACCATTCCATACTCAACGAAATACGGGTCATAAAACAGCAGCACGTATCATTCCAACAGGAACTCATCATCATCAAGGAAACTCTCAAAAACATGGCAGCCGGAGACCGACTGCCGCCTCCTTCCGTGGATTACATCGAGATGGAGGACGTGCCCTCGCAGGTCGGACTGCGGCCGGCCGTGGTAGGCAGCCCCGCCAACTCTGTCGATGTATCGCAGACGTCGGGGATCGAAGACGGGATGGGCGACGAGAAAGACGAGTGCTCCCAGTACCCCACGTCGCCCATAACGATGGACCCGCCTATGCCCGAATCCTTCCAGGAGGGTAAAGGGGAGGAGTTCCAGAGTACCCCGACCAGCACGGCCGTTTCCAGAGGGTTCCAATTCCACTCCTACCCTCATTACGCCAATCTCAACAAACACTACAATTATCACTTTGTCGACGACAATCAAACCTCGGTCTTGGTCGGCGGACCGGAGTTTGGAGTTCAGATTTCAAAACTCGAACTGGATCAAATGATCCTGAAGACGGCCACACCTACCAGTTTCTCGTACCGATTGGCCAGTAAGCTGTTCACGACGGAGGAGATGCTGAAGGGCAACACGAGCGGTATCGGTGTCGCTAAGACCGGAATCCATTTCCACAAACTCAACAATAACACTCTATCGTCCATCTTGGCCGAGGTGGAAAACCGGTTCCCCGGTGCCCGCACGACTCACGAGGGCGACAGACGGTTACTCAGTTCCATAAACGACTGTTGCAGAAATCGTAGAAAGCGAACACTCTACAATAAAATGAAGGTCGTTCCCGACTTGACTGGTCAGCCATCGGCCAGCATAAAACTCAATAAAGTGGAAAGTTTTCAGGAATGAGCCGGGCCTTTGTGTACCCTTTATGTGCGAAAAACTTATAGATGATTTGTTATACTGAGAGACCATGTACCCTGCAAAGCAATCCCTCTTCAGGTGGTTATATAAAGCAAACCAACAATTTCCTTGTGTTAAAGTAAGTTGGCCTGACGTTTCCAACCTAACAGGATCTTCTTCAGAGGCTAAATGACAAGTAACAGTAACAGAAGGGACAAATACATGCACAGAATACAGACAGGTTAATGAGAAGGACCTCCAAATATGCTAAAAAAGTCAAATAATGGTCACTCCAAATATTCTACTATTAATCTTTTTCAAAGTGTTTATCTATAATGAGTTATGCTATTGTTAACATTTAACACTCTTTAATGACTGATATTTTAGATGGTGAAACCTTCAAAAAAAAGGAGCTGTTTTAGCAATTCTTTAAGTTGATAAAATTTGGAACAAAGACTCATGAACTGTAAACAACAATTAATCATATTGTTGTTAGGAACAAGAAGGTTCAGTAGTTAGAAGCTGGGGGGGGGGGGGACAGGAAGGGAAAAGATTCAAGGAACTGTAAAATACCTCAGGAAGTTTTATTTACAATTTCTTTTTACAGTACTGCACCACCCTTTTGTAACCATAGCAACTCATGAAGTGTTGAAATCAGAATTCATTGTAAAGTCAGAAATGCAATTATATATAATGTATTCTCTTTTTGCTTCATCTGTTATAATGGGCATATCTTCTTGAGTTCCTATTGTCAACATAGCATTCCGTTTTGGCCAAGTTTCCAAGCGAAATAAATGTCTCATTCTTCACAAGCATTTTGTTCTCTTTTATGTTAAGTGGTGCAAGTCAGAAAATATTTTCCTTTTGCAGAAAAAGATATGTTTTGGATATTTACTGTGACTGCTATATTGGTTTGACTACATACAGTTTTCCCTTTTTAAACACTTTTTGGCATGCTTAAATTTTGGAGAAAAATAGTACGACTGACTTAAAATAGATGCTGTGTCATGCTGCCAATGTAACCAAACGAGCTGTCTGATATTTATAACCTCTACAGTAAACATAATTATGAATGGAAGAACTTTATGGTCAGCAGAGTGTACTATAAATAGTAGCATTTGTTATGGTTGTGTTGAAGCCCACGCCCTGGTTGTGAATGATAAAGATGATGACCAGAACAGTTTACAAGTGTCCTCAGGTGTTTACGCTCCACCGTAGACTAAGAGAATTTCATTTCGCTTGAATAGATTTATGAAATTTAATGCAAACGGACTTCTTGCACTACTGACTTAATGTTGTGAGAAACTCACAATATAAGTTGTGCTCCAATATTTGTGTGACCCTTGGGTTAATCACACATTCAAATTTCCATGGTCATGTCTCCCTTTATTAAACTTATTTCCGAGTGGATTTTTAAAAACTTATTAAATATATCAGAAGTTTTAACAAATCAGTAATCATAAATATAATCGAAAACCTTTTCGCTACTGTAATTTACGATCTATCTTCTCATATCTGAGCACAAAGATTTGGAATTTAATTGTACCTAGAATCAGCTTTTTAACCTTCTTCATCTGGTACCATTTTCATGTACGGTAGAAACCATTCAAATCAATGTTTCCCACAAAGGGAACCCCCCTCCCCCAACTTAAACCCCCACACCCAGGTCAAGTTAGCTCATCCTTTTTTCAGATAAGATAGGGTAACCCTAGATGGCATTCACAGGCAACAGGAAGCTTTAATGCAAAGTACGGGCAATACATAAAGATGAACCATACCTTGATCGAGCAGCGTTCACACAGTGAGGATCATCGTCGGGTACGACACCCTTTCCCATCGGGCTTGGCAAGAAAGGCAGAGAGAATCGACTGATGAAATCCTTGATGCTATCTTCAGCATGGGCATATGCAGCTCCTGATGGATAGAGCGGTGAAATGGAGTCAGACATTGGGCAGCCTTCATTGTAATGTGACGATGGAACATTAGAGTAAATAAATAACATTGTCTCGGTGGGATAATGTTAATAATATAATATAATAATATATAATAATTTCCTGTGCTTCCCCATTACCCAGTCTCTATCAAAACTGATTATTGATATTCAGCGTTTTTTTCATAGGTCACTATTCCCCCACTATTTTCGTTTGTCTATTTGGCTTTTGTAGATTTTCAGAGGGCCTATACCTGGGTCGATCTGGTTCAGTGGTCAAAACGGGCCCTGGTCAGCAGTGAGCTGGCTGACGCGTGCATATTGTACCACTCTTTTTGCAACCTCAAAATCTGGCACTATCACATCCCGACAAAGTGACCATCTGTGCTCTAAGATCAAAGAATTTTCTTGTTTCTGTTTATGTCATTTTTCCATGTCCACACATATGTAAGTCTACTGTTACCTTTGCCAATGATCACTAGTGGTCTTTGTGCTTTGATCAGGAGTTTTGCTGCATCAGATATTCTATTGGGGTCTGCGAGAACCTTTGGTGGAGCACAGACTTTTGGAAAGAACCTTGTCAATGATCAGATGAAAAAGAGATTTACTGTTATGCCATTTGTGAAAGAAATATTATCACTCTGAAACCTCATTTTTCTTTTAAATTTTACAAACTGGTTAACTCTAAATTATTATTATTCACACTTTACTTGACAGTCAAGGGAGGGGGGTGAGGGGAAAGAAGGGGGATAGATGGAATATGGAGGCAAGAGGGGGGGAAGGGTGATGGAAGTAAGGTTGTCTTTGCACTTGCAGCAAATATCAAACAAGCCTTTCAACCTTTTAACTGCTAGAAGCCAACATCGATGCATTGATTATACTTCATTGGTTATATGTTTACTTAACATATGAACCGTTAGAACAGTTTGAAGACATGGGGTGCTGTAACTTCAGCGTCGTTTGCAACTTTAAAACCAAATTGGAAGAGAGGGGTGGTGTATTGTGATGTAAATTCCTTTAATACTGAATTGAGAAAAATAAAATATATAAATATTTGAGGCCTCTTTCTTCCTGTAGGTTACTCGATTAAAATAATAATAATAATTCTTCCCAATAAAAATCAAATAATTATTGACGATCTGAAGTATCTACCTGACGTCGTTGGTTGATACGGAACCATTGATCATGTCGCCGGGGAAGTCAAGATAACAGGCACCTGGTCTTCCATACATACTAACTCTGAAAGCCTGGTGAAAAGATGAACAAAATCTTGTAAACTTGACACATTTTCATATTCGGATTAGACGACAAAAGATCTCTGATCTTTATAAAGTCTCAACATGAAGTACAGTAATGCAGAACCAACAGACAACTGCTGAAACGTCCATCAATGTTTACTCTAACATATATATACATCAAAAGTTCAACAAAGTCTATTTTATTTTATTCACATTTTGTGTTGTACTAAGAAGTTTGATGACATTGCTTAAGGCCGAACACTTCCTTAATACCAACAGTTATTGCTGAAATGCCTTTGAAGTTTGCTGCCATATCCTTCCCTTCATGACTCTTCCCCCACCCCCTCCCCCTACCCTCCTGTGTCTGACGCTAGTTTTAATATGTCTATTATTTGTTTTTGCTTCCAGGCTGGAAAAGTATTTACTTGTTTTCTTTACTTTTACTCTATTGTAGTTCATCGACTAGTCTGCAATATTTTGCTTGTCTGCTAACCGGCAGGAGCTGTCAGGCTTGCCCCCCCTTGGCCCCCCCTCTCCAACTCCCCACTGTCATTGATAAATATGTTGTTCATAAAATAGAACAGATTTCGAAAATCAGTCAACTAAGAACTAAGATTTCATAAATGTTTTACCTTTTCAATGTAGAATGGAATCTGCCCAATACTGCTAGGTCTGGCGGTAAATTTTGTGCACAAACGTGCGCTTTCGACTTGCGGGAATTCTTGGAAGGCACCCATTCCCTCTTGATCGGAGTCGCTGGAACCGCCAATCACTAGACAAGGCCTGAAGAAAATATCATATTTGTTAAAATTTTGATTGAGTTAGGAAAACTGCACAGTACTGCACAGTGTTGTACAAAATGATGTAATGTTGCCCTCAATTATGCTAGATCATCAAATAAGGGTCAGTTGCCTTAGTGCTCAAACATATGCAACTGTTTGCTGCAACCATCCAAGCACTTTCCCTCACTGAAGTATTTCAAGGTCTACTGACACCTAGGACTAACATTGTCCTAAGCACTCTAATAGGCACTAGAAATCATGAAAATAGCTGCAACTTCCATCAAAATCCATCAAAGATTGACCATTTTACAAGTGTTACCTTAATTCTAGTTTCATTTATGAATAAACATTACTAGCTAATTAATGCACATTGATGATGTAAAGGGAGTGACTACCTAATTTTCTGTTATGTTATTCCTTTGTTCTTACAACCTTCGTTTCAAGGACACTGAATAGAGGTTTGTGGCCTAAGGCAATTTTTTTGAAATATTTTATTGTCTTCTTTGAAACGAGGAACATCACATTATTCAAATGATATACGTGGGTTTGTAATTAAGGGTTAACTTATTCAGGGCTAAAATAAGAAATTTGGATAAGCCCAACATTCCAAGTCATAGTTTACACATATTTAATGAGTTTCCCCACATTTATCAAAACTTCCAAATGTGTATATCTTCGAAACATAAGTAGCTTTTTGGAAAAACTTCAACAGATTTTGAATGAGATCATCACACTCAACAAATGCACTGAAAAATGCACTTGTAGATCTTTAACGCTTGGCATCCAAAATGAGAATATATTGGCGACAGAAAGTTGATGTGAAAACGACTTTCCAGTACTCATGCCCTTGTAGAATTAATTAGTGACATGATTGAACTGGAACAATCCTGTCTATTGCCCTACTGAATATTCATAGATATGACTCAAGGCGCTTCATCAAACATGAATTATTACTATTACCAGTCATTAAAAATTTGTGCATGAAAAATGGATACTTTGTTGTTTATCATTCAACTTGTTCTTTTCCTTCTAAAGTCCACCATTAAAAAGTATCCTCCTACCCCCCCCACCCCCCTCTTGGATCCTTCTCCCTCTTAAATAACAATGGAAAATAATTACCAAGCATTGAGGTTTGCATTTGCCAGTCCTCCTATGGTGTGCAACATTCCAGGACCAGAAACCACCAAACAGACTCCAGGTCTTAGGAAAAATTGAAAAGTGAAATTAACAAGTTTTTGTATATAAAATCCTACAGCTAGTTCACAGAGCAGAGTGAAAATATAGAATGTTTTCTAATGAAATAGTTTATTATTATTACTATATGAAAGACTTAAAAGTGTTTCAAAAAGGGATTTCTATCATTCTTGTAAAATTGTTGTAATTCTTGTAAAACTCTTGTAAAACTATTTCTTTCTTAAAAAAGTAATTGAAAAACTAAATTCTTGTAAAACTAAATAAACTAATATCCCCCCCCCCCTATTTGATTACTACTGTCAGCAGTAAATATTTCAATCAAGGTTTTACATCTTTAGCTGCCTTTAGCAGTGGGGTGGGATGGCCAGGAGCAGGAGTTGAATCTGTTATACAAATACATAACTCGGTGAATGCTCTATTAACGACAATACCTTGCAATTTTCACATTATTTTCTTTTCAAAACACAAAAACAAAGTTCCAGCAACCTCTTAAAATTGGAGGAACCTCCAGGCTTAATAACTAATCAATGCGAGACTACATAACAAACCAACATGGATAACCTAGTAGCTAAAGGAAAATTAATAAATTCCCACAACATGCAGCAAATATTATCTTGGGTTGCTATGTAATCTGTCTTCATCTCATGTCTTTGTGCTAATTTTTTATGGACAAGTCAGGCATCTAACTAGGCCAAAAGGGAAAACAAATCTGCTTAACCACCACCCTCAACTTGTGCCATGTATTAATTACTACAAAACTGTTATTTTCTGTGCTGGAGGGGGGGGGGGGTTTGTTGAGGTTGGAAGATTGGGTATTGCAATGGCAGAAAACATAGGAGGGCTATATAAGTAACTTTGCAGCTACAAATATCGCCGTTCACTAAAGTATGTGTGGGACTGTGATCGTATTGAATTTAGTATTTAAAACCTGAATGTGAAAAGGAGGAAATGGAGATATTAACACACCTGCCAGTAAGGTATCCTACTGCTCCCGCAGCATAACATGCCTGTAGAAACAAAAGACAATATACAGTTTGTAAAAGGCAAAGTGTGTTTCAGTCATCTACATGTATATATACACAAATTGTAGGAATTAGGCATAACAGGATCTTTAAAGTAACACATTCATGTTTTCAAATGCTAAGGAACTTTTCTTAATGATGTGTTAGCTATACAATCTCTTTACCACAAGGAGCCTAAAGATGTCGGAAACATAAAAATTAAAAAAAAAATTGATGCAAAAATAATAGTAAATAGTGGTCTGATGTTTAGAAACCAACTATAGCACGCTATCATGGAAAAGTTTCATGAGATTACGTAATCGACCTGCCTTGGTCGTAAAATGACCTCTTTTATCCGATTTAGTCTGCAAAGCCTGCCACATATTTTTTCTTGTTTGAGGGTCTTTGTGTGAACGCTGTATGATTAACTACACTGTAGACATGAACATCTTTCCATGCAGTGTTTACACAAACAGCCTAATTGTGTTAACAAGCTATGCAGGCTAATCTTAGAGCCTGAGGTGGATTTACGACCGTGGCAGGTCGATTACATAATCACAAAACATTCCTAGCTATAGCGTGCTATTATTGGAACCAATAAAGCAGATCTTTAACTCAAGATCCCCTCTGCTAATCCCAACTTCATTCAAGTAGGAATGTAGTCCAGTAGATTCATTTCCCCATGCATGCAATGTGCAATTAATTATACTGAGAAGATAATTACCGCTTGTTCATTTCTCATCCCGATGTACTTGATATCAGCTGATTGCAGTGCTATGGCAATTTCTACCACAGGGAAGCCAACGATTCCAAATACATACTCTACTCCCTGAAAGAAAGAAAAGAGTGTCTATTCTGCATTGTTTTGAATAATGACATTTGAACACTTTATTACTTGCATCATGATATAGAACTCACATCACTTCCTCGATCTATTGGAGCATAGCTCATCAATGGCCAAAATTTAAAGCTGCAATATATATACACACAACGGACCCAGCTTGATGGCGGAACATCTACATTCAAGCTTGGGCTCAAATTTCTCAACATAGGATACAAAATTTGTACAGGCATGCATGCAAAAAAATAGAAGGCATTAGTACTTCGTCATTTATATGGAAATTTGTCCTCAGATGAGGCTTAAAGGTCTGCTGTATAGACCCAACTATAGCACGCTATCATGGAAAAGTTTCTTGAGATTACGTAATCCACCTGACTTGGTCGTAAAATTACCTTTTTTACCAATTTTTAGTCTGCAATGCCTGCCAAATATTGCCACATGCCACATGTTTATTGTATGAGGGTCTTTGTGTGAACATATTTCTACACTTAACAAAAAAAGCCTAATGGTGTTAAGAAGCTACGCAGGCTAATTTAAGAGCCTGAGGTGGATTTAAGACCGTGGCAGGTCGATTACATAGTCACAAAACTTTCCTAGCTATAGGGTGCTATAATTGGAGCCAATAACAGATCTTTAATCATTTATACAAAGTAAACTGCATTTATTTACAATAAGAAATCTATAATTTCCCTTCATTGTCATTTCTCCCCGGCCATCCCTTCCATCCATAGGTCTCATAATACACAAGTTTCTAGTATTGGTATTCATAATAAAAAGTTGTAGTTCACTAATATCTGTATACACAGAGAATTGCTTCTAGCCTCAGTAGTACCTGCCAATAACTCTCAAATTTATGGTATGAGATCTGCACCCTTGCAATGTAGTGTACTTGTTGAACAACTAACCTGTTCCTTCAATGCCTCAGCAATGACATTTGCTCCAGCAATATCACTGTCGTCTGCCATGGTTAAACTACAGATGTCTTGTTCTTTAAACTGTTTCAGGTTACCTGTTTGGTATGTGCTTACAAATTCCAACAAACTCTGTGGCCTATTTCTGCCGGGTAAAATAGAACCACTAATATCATTACTTGCAGTGCAGTGTCAGGTAACTGTGTAATTACATATGTGTGACTAGGCCGAACAGGCCTTCCAACTAGTTCTATATGTAACTAAGTTGACATGTGATCAACTGAGTATCAAGTGGTATCTATTAGGTCTTTTAATAGGGTCTAAACTCTAAAGGCTAACGTAACGAACAACAGTCAGCATAGTAAACAAAAACTGTTCGAACTAATTAGGAAGAATACGCAATTAGCTAGAAACGCAAATAAATACATGTGCAACACGAATTTATTTTAAGCCCAACAGTAACACTACAGTTAGGCCTTATTCTGTTCTCAATTTCAGTCAGTGGTAAGGGCTCGAAGTACTCTGCTGGACTTTGATGTTGCTTTTTTGTTCCACAGAAGAGAAGTAAACATGCTTCAAAGAAGTGCAGCTCAGTTGACGGTGTTTATTTCATAATCTCTAATTCTAACTTTAGGTTACTAATGTGATAGACGTGAGATACGAAATTCTTTTCATGATCAGCTGATTCATGCACAGATAGTTTGGAGTTTCGCTCAGCATGCATGAATACATTGCGACCGAGAACTTGTAACAGGGAATTACCCGTCATCCCCATGCAGTTGTTGCACTTTGGGGAAATTCTTTTCACAACAATATTTGTGTATCCACGAAAAGAGGAATAACACTGAAAGCAACTCTACAATACAATAAATGTGATTAGGTAATTATCTCAATTCAATTTCCAGAAATAAATTTTCGGCATTGTATTTCTATAGGTGACCCGGTCAAGGTCACGACTTGTTTACCATTTGACTCACATGTGATAACTCCGTTGCTATACAAAACCAGTCATTTCAAACGAGAGCTGTACACATGCCTTAGCTCTGGAGAAGAAACACTTTCATAACAGCGAACGAGTAAGGCTTGAGACGCACTGATGCTCTCACCATTTATTAGAGAAAGTTGAAGAAAAAGGAGATTAACAGAGCAGTATCGACAAAGAATAAATTGTTTATCGTGAGTGCAGCTAGAAACTTCCTCTTCTTTCTAGGACTAACTCACTTCTTTTATAGCCAAATTTAGGTCTCTGCGACGTACTGACAATGTTATTACTGTTAGGTTTATCACTTAGCAAACGCGTGTACAAACTGTGACTCAGTGTGACAATGGTTGAACCATGGAAGTATAACTTGTATTACCGCTTCCATGGTGAACCTAGCCTAGGACTAACTTACACCTTGTAATTAGTATTAGTAAAAGGGACTGGAAAGTTTATACATATATCACAAATATCACGTAAAAATACAACTCGGTTGATGAAAACAATACAGATTATATCGGACAACCACCCTAGTTGGAAAGGCCTAACATTAAGTAACATTTCTAGCAGGATAGGTACCTGTAGGCTGTATCTTAGGCTAGAGCAAACCAAAAATTGCAGGGCACGAAGATAGTCTTTCATGCTAACTTTACATTGTTTAATTAACCTGAAGTATTTTTGTTCATTTGAATGGAATTTTATCAAAAGTTTTGGAAATTATTTGTATCAACAATGTAATCAACATTTGTAGTCTCCAACTTGTCAGACATTTGGTTGTGATTGCTTCTAACCATGATATCCTAGCTCTAACCCCATTATAGTCAGTATTGCTAATTTCGGAACACTGCCAATTTCGGACACCCCTAAGAAATGCACGATTTCACCATGACAACCTACAGGAAGAGCCAAATTTCACCAAAAAGTACGAAATGACCCGTGTGCAAGTAAATACTTACATATTTGTCAATAAAATGACGGAGATCTATGAAGTCTGTTATAATTACTGAAAGAGCAACTGCGCCACCAATTTTATCACTAGCGCCACACTGTGGGACTGTGTGTCCGAAATTGGCAATACTCTAGCAAAGAAATACCAGTTCCACAATCACAAGAATCTTCTTGGAATACAACGTGAAAACAGTTTGCAGGAAAGAAAGTTTGGCCGTGTATCGTAATATAACACACTTCTCCCACCATATCAAGTATATTTTCAGGTGATTTATACCAGAAGATATAGTTTTGGGGTGTTTTAAGGCTTAGGTGTCCGGAAGTGGAAGTGTCCATGCTACTGTAGATACATGTATATTTTCATGATTTTGACTTTGAGAGACGTTGAAAACCTTGTGTTGGACCACATTCTGATGAACTCCATTTTTTAAAATGGACGATGCGTAGTACTTTAAATATGTTGTGATATTACAGTATAGTAGAGTACATGCCAGCATTTTTCTTCAGTATCTGTGTCTGTTGTGCTGTAACTATGCAAATTTATGTAATTGAATCAAATATATTAAAACTAACATTTAAATAAGTCAGTGCCGAAAAATATTTCTAGTAAATAAAGAATGTAGAATTGCAGATCCATATAATCCAGATTCTGGCCCAGTAACACATAATTATCCTAATGAACATACTGTAGCCTATAGGTTCAAATAATCCAGGTTTTCCTGTTATCCTATTCACTATTAAAGCAGCATTTTGCGTCCTTTTCTATGATTTTGTTCAACCTCACTGATTCCACTATGCCATAACGACATACATAACTAGCTTATCTATTTATATTTTACTTCAAATGGTGGCATGAAAGTCGAAAAATTTGCAACTTTCAACTTGTTGTTCTCCAAGATATTTTCCGTTGGGAACCCAATAAACCTCGCCCATAATATGAATATTTAAACACTACGAACGTCATTGTCAGATACGTAATATAACACCACGCTTGATTTGTGTACAGTCTATATGGCAGTTGTACCAGGGAGTTGCATAACAACTCCCTGGTTGTACCAACGCAAAGTCTTGAATCTATTTTTAGCAACGGCTCATAACTAAACCTGCATCTCTGATTGGTTGAATTCAAACTATTGGGTTTGGGGAACTGAATGCGATTAATTTTGTGTGTGGAATACTCGCCAATTAACGTTTTTGGCAGGGAAAAACTTGGCTAATATCTTAGTTTGCTGTTTTGTGATATGATGTATGTAAAAAACTCGATGGACATGTCAAAAAAGTAGAAAACGGCGACCAAACGCAAAATGCTCATGAATAAACATACTATTCACTGATTGGTGGAATTCAAACTAGTGGATTTGGAGATATGAAAACTTTGTCGAGGACACTCTTACTCGTTATCGACATAAATCGTTAATTACTCGCTAATTAACGCTCTTGGCAGGGTGAAACTTGGATGGTATCTTAGTTTGCTGTTTTATGATTGATACATGTAAAAAAAACCAAGCACATGTTAAAAAGGTGGAAAAAAGCGACCCAACGCAAAATGCTGCTTTAAGTGGTAAGTAAATGGAAATGGCACATGTATTCCAAATGTTTCGAAGTTGGTCTTATCGAGTTGTTTATCAGTCGTCTACAAATAAGCTCATTTCCTCTTCAGATAGTGCCTATGGTTCTGATGTTTGTTGACAAGGTCCCAAAGCATTTTGTTTACCTAACTGTACAACTGGGTTAATAATAGACAACTAGCTATCACTTATATACTGTATTAAAAGATAAGAGTGCTAACCTGGCTTTTGTGTGCAACTTTCTGTATGGTTATAAATACTTCAGACTAAATAATGGTGAAGATAAAAAATATGATGTGTCACACGAGGTCGCCTCGTGCTCAACCTGCTCTTTGAACACAAATTTATTTATATACTACATTATATATTAATATCTTATCATCAAGCTTGATCAATTTGTTGCCATATTTAGCAGGTTTGTAGTCCGAGTGTATAGCAGGTTTGTAGTCAGAGTATATAACATTGTAAAATAGTCCAGGCCCATTACTTGTGGTTGTGAGTCAAGAGAATCAAAAGTGTATGCAGAGCTGTAACTAAGGCGATTGAGGTGTTTGTTATTTTCTACGGAAGTTTTGTGGAAGGAATTTTAATAATTTTATCCACTTTGTTTCTAATGCATGGGGTTTTAAAGCAAACTGTCCAGGTAAGTCACAAGGTATCAAGTTGAGTAAGTTTGAAATATTTGTTTCACATTCATTACATGCAATAAAATTAAAGTAGTGTGTGCTCTAACCCAAAGACTTGATTAAAAATGAATTTGTATATTTACTGTATTACAAATAACCTTTCAAATTTGTGAATAGTTTCATTGTAAATGTGATGAGTTTCCAGAAGAGGGCATCTTCATGACGAGACAAATATCTCAACACTATTTCATGGAGCTCTGTTATATTTTGTGTGGTCTGCCTTTGGTTAAATGATCACTTTCATACAGAGGGAACCTAAATAGTTTAATAACCTCTGACGGGGTAGTCATATTGCATTATTTGTAAGTTTGTATTGATCTAGCAATGAAGTAAATACTATGCAGTGTTGTACTAAGTCAGTTTATTTCAATTGTGTTTGTAACTTGTAACAATGCCTAATTCTCTACTGCCATATGGTTCAGTTTAAAGGCATTGAAGACTAGCCCCAAACCGCGTGCCGCCATCTGAATCAGTTAACTTTCTGTTGCTTGCAAGTGACGTTTTGTTTGTGTCGCTACAAAATGCAGTAATGAAACGTGATACCTTGTTATCTTTAGCTGGACCTGAGATGTCCATCGCTGTATCGTTTGTATACTGTGCTGTGGGTATTGAATGCAGCTGTATGTTCTGACTGTACACTAGTGTCTAATTACCGACGGTAGCAAGCTGTGTGCGTATTTTCTGGGATCGATGGTGGTGTTTTACACTTCTGTGACACCTCATTCAAAACTAGGTCAGATTACCGGCATTAGACTTTTCTTTTTGCGCGAGTCTTCACACCCTTTAATGTTCTAAGTAAACAATGTAGGTTCATGAGCTGACGAGCTGGGTTTGAGAAGAACACACTATACACATCATGTGGCAATCCATTGCCATGACATATGATATGTGCTCTAAGAGCCTGTCAGTGATTAAGCAGTGCTCAATCATGGGATAACCCTGGGTTTTTGAGAAAGACACTTTACACATGGTATCATGTGACAATATATTTTGTACTGTACATGTCATGTGGTTTTAGTCATCAGTGATTTAGTAGCAACCCTGGGATATCAAACACAGGAGGAAGTGCCAGGACTTCTGAAATATCAGTTTGAATTTAATCAGGAAATGAGCAACTATTGGGAGTTCTGTGGTATTTAAGCAGTACTTATTTTGGGAAGCAAATACCAAGTATGACATTAATTTGTGTTTGTTGCTAAATGTGTCAGGCTACTGAAGACAAATCACATGGAGGAAGTGGGGTGGTTTTGTCTCATTACAGAAATATATTTTGTTATTGACAGTCACCTACTGTAACCGCCAACAAACTGACAAGGAACTATTCATACTTCAATACATTCTTATCATTTTCCCTCCACTTCCCCTCCTGTGACCCTTCCCATCCCCCTAACCATTCCCATTTTCCTATCCTTCTGTAACTCTTCCCATTTCCCTAACCCTTCCCATTCCTACCCTTTTCCATTCTCCTCTCCTACCTGTACCTCCTCTCCTATAGGTTTCTACTCATCCTTCCTCAATGTACCACCTTGCCCTTCCCCATCCCTACCCTTTTCCATTCTCTTCTCTTACCTCAATCTGTACCTCCTCTCCTACCTTCTTCTCATCCTTCTTCAATGTACCCTCTTGCCCATCCCCCCTCCTCCTTTTCCCTTCCTCTCCCTGTTCCGTCTGCCCCTTTCTGTGATATTCTTCACAGGTCTGCCACCCCGATTAAATGCTTTCCTTTTCTTTTGTTAATACAGAGCTAAGCAGTAACTGTGACAAGTCCATGAGTTTCACAGATCAAATAGAGAAGTTCAAGAGAGGTGGACTGAAGAAAGTGGACACAAAGATAACCACCAGCACTGGAGAGAAATACCTAGAGAGACACACCATGCCTGGAATCACAAGAAGAGAAAAACTGAAGGAATCCAGTGAGGGGTTTGTGGTCGACTATGCCCCTGATTTACAGATTGTGGCTGTTAGACCAAATCTCTTTGTTGGTAAGTTGTTGATTTCCAATAAATAATCACATTCAAGTATCTATTATGATGTTGTAAGGATTGTTTGGTGATATAGAGGGAAAGGGGAAGGGGCAAGGGATAGGAGTGAACATGGTGAAACATCTTACAGTTTATCATTAAACAAAGTTTACTTTTAAGTCATTTTTTTTTGGTTAGAAAAAAGTGTTAAGGGTAAAACTAGATTGGAGTTGTAATCATAAAAGTGCCTGAGAGCAAGAGAGAGACATACATACATACATATATACAATATTTGCTTTGTATATAGCGCTTTATACCAGCGATAGGTCTCAAAGTGCTTTACAGACGTTATATTACCCCTGGTCAATGATAACCTGTCCCAGAGACAATCTCTCCAGTCGGCAGCAGTTATATACTGCGTCAAATGACAAGTTACCAAATATATAGATACCCATTTAATAACGGTCATTGAATATACTAACAATGGTCACTCATGCTCCAATTTAAACAAGGATTTATCATTTTACTGCTATCCTTGTGGGATTGAATTGTCCAATTTTAACAATCCTTGACATCTGGAGATAATCTTGAAATGATCTTAAGATAATCTGGAGTTTCAGAACCACCAGGAAATTCATGTACTTTACAAAATTATATAGCCAATTATTAGCATTCTAAATTTTGTGGCCAATTGGGACCAACCCTAATAACCTTTAATCATGTGCTTTTAGTCCTGACTTTGATCCTAGTGCTCAGTTATTTTTCAGTTAAGTGGTTGGTTGAAGTAGATCGTTTGTTCTAGAAAGCCTTTGGCTTGTCATTTATTGGCTGGGTCCTGACCTGGAAAGGGTAAAAGGTTAACAGTTCAGGAAGTACTTGACACAACACTACTCTGTACAATAGGCGTCTTCTTTCGTGATCAATATAAACTTGTTTGTTTTCTTAAAATAATGACTGATCGACATTCGGCGTGCTTAAGATAATTTGCATACAAAGAGACAATAGTCCATTCAGGTGACCATGAGCTCTAGGTGAAGTTGATAAACCGATTCGACTGGCTTTTGAATTTACTTTTAGACAGTGACTACAAATAACCGACATTTCCACCGAGGCAATTCGAGCCAAGCTTCAAGCTTGCTGGGCAGTGTGTCATACATACTATAATACAAAGTTGATACACTTTTGGTGTTAGATTCAGCCTAGATCTATGTAAACTTATACAGGGACATTTCGCTTAACCCCTCTCGAGACCTCAATTTCAATCTCTGCCATTAAGCTGCTTTGAACTTGTGTGTGTGTATGTTAAGTGTAGTATTCAAATAGAGAGAACTTACTCTTAACTGCAAATACTTTTTACAAAATTCATTGAGTTTATTACACTGCAGTTTGCCAGTGTCACACTTGTGCAGTTAAAGTGTATGTCACCAAATAAAAGTAGTCTGGTCATAACTTAAAGGACACACAAAACCCAACCATTTGTTATTGGTCTATGTGATAGACATTTAACCCTCAGGACTTTTCAACAAAGCTAAGAAAAATCTTGTTCCGTTCGGGAGATTATCACAGATTAATAGTTCTTCACACACAAGGCTAAATATGACATCATTTACATGAGCCTCTTGGACACCTAACATGCCCTATAAATGATGACAATAGTTTCAGTGCCAACACTGAATGAATAGACATCATATATGTGTGTTGCAACTTTACTGTGGCAAATTTTTAATGGTCGACTTGTTGCCCGAGAGGACTAAATGTCTGTACTACTAATGTAACTTATGTAAGCTTTTGAAGGTTTCCCAGCAGATGACTACTGTAGTTGCTTTTAAACTGTACATCAAAATTCAGATTTCTTTGTAACTAAATACTCCCATGGTAAATGGGTAAGATATAAATTGGTATATAATCCTTCATCACTTTTAACAAAAATATTGATATGTGGTAGGCCTCTGATTCATCCCAAGGGGAGCTTTTCTGGCCCAAAGCTGGTGTTCTATTCACCAAACCTGTATATCTTTCTTACAGTGTACAACAGTCAGATTGGTCATTTTTTTGTTAATTTGCTATATTTTTCGGTCAAATTTGCTGTTTGTACTGTACAGTCAAAAGCAAAAATCCTTCAACTTTGCCCTAGTAATGTGTATTTAGCTTTTGACATAGTACTGAGCACTTGGAGATATCAAGACTATATATTTGCTTTGACGTTTAATCATATTCACATCTATTAATAGTTTTTACTAATACAACATATGAAAGAATGTAATTGTCTGACAACACTCAGATTGTACAGACTGCATTAAATAGATAAAATACAAACGAGGACTCATCTAGTGAGATATTGTAAATATTAGAGATAGGAAAATGCAAAGTTGAACTTTATAACAGGCTTAACAGCATTAGTCTATGTGCACAGCAGATGATTGGCAGAATTAAAGCTTGATTGAGATATTCCAGTGTGTTTAGAACTGAACACAAGACTGGGGGGGGGGGGCAAAAGACAGTTATCGGAAGATAGGAAATCTTTTGGCTTTAGAATTTTCTTTTCTTTGGGGATGGGGAAGGAGGGAGAGAAGAGCTGAGGGTCAGATGGTTGTACCCTTGAATATGGCTTCCACCTTTTTCAACTGTTACTCGAGTTATTTCCAGCCCTGGCAAAGTAACTGGAGGAGAGGAGCTGAGGCAGAGGGAGGGTTTAAAGAATGATATCCAAAAGATTCTAATTTTCTTTTTAGAAATGAATGTTTGCAGCTTTCCATAGTCCTTACTCCCCAGCCCCCTCTCCCACCCCCCATACCCTCTATCATTACTGCACTCTTTTTCCAGAAAATGATATTTAACTGACAAAAGTTGCCAACCATTCCCTCAGACGAGCAGGATAAAAATAAAACTGGTACGATAAGTTAGATTTATAAGCTGTATGTAGGACATAATTTATGGAATCACAAATCCAGATTTATGCTAGATATATGCAAAAAGACCAAATGATTCACAAATGCAGAGGTTTACAAGAGAAAATAGCGTTGTCAGCATTTTATGGCACAAGCATGTCAACATTGGGCTTTTTCCATGAGATGTTGTAATAAAGTTAACAAGATTTGTTTTCTTGTTGAAATTAACCACCAGGATCGTCAGATGTCGCAAACTCTTTTGAAATCTTACAAGAGAATGGTATCACCCACATCCTCAACCTCATCTTGATGCACAATGTGTTTCCGGAAGATTTCACTTACCTATCTCTACCGATCTGTGACCTGCCATGCATCAACATCAGAAAGTGAGCTTTTTCATATTAATTACCATCGTTAACTTTAATAATTTGTATGCATTGAAGATGCTAATGTTCATGAATTGATAAACCCTCAAAATTAAACTTTTTGAATTTTATGTTCACATTTTATGATATCTTTAGTTAAATATCAATTAAAACCCCTGCAAATACAATGTGTAGAACCGTTCCAACATAACCGGGATCTCCTCGCTGCTCTCTTCACGCAGGTATTTCCCAGAAGCGTTCAAATTCATCGACGATGCCCTTCTGACCGGAGGGCGAGTCTTGGTCCATTGCAACGCGGGGGTGTCCAGGTGTATCACAGTGACCGTGGGTTACCTCATCAAGATGGAGAAAGCCCACCTGCAGGAAGAACTGGCCAAGCTCAGAGAACAACGGTACGTGAAACCCAACGAGGGCTTCATGAAGGTTCTGGAAAAGTTAGACGAGGAGATCCACTCAAAGATTAAGAACAAAAAGAGATGAAGGAAATTTTGGTTCCCTTTCCCGTCTTGGTCTTCCTCGAGAGGCGGACGACTTTGAAGATGTTGAGTGATGTCCTGTCTGAAAAGATACCTTTTGTCCATGTTGTCCAATGATGTCCACAACAACGGGTTGTGCGAAAGATGAAGTAGACAAGTGACTCGAAGGAGAAATTGTAGCTCCGTTTTATTATCGTCCACCAATTTGCCCATCGATTTTTGTCTTCTCAGGAAATAGTCGGTACTATTCTGTTTCCAAATGTTCTGAATTTGTAGCGTCCCTTTGAGAAGTTTCCAAATGCAGATTGAGAGTAACGTGAACTTAAGAGTGGGTTATGTGCACTTATTTTCAACTAATTTGAAATGTAATGCAAGGATTTTGCAGATTAGCTTTATAAATGCCAAGTTTAGAGATAGTACTTGTCAGTTACAGCATTTATGGCCCATCCTCGACTTTGATGGGATTTAAATGGAATCTGTAAGTTCCCTTTTCTTTCTCTGTCATTTTAAGTCTTTCGAATGCAACCTCCAGTCCGGTGCTATTTTTGGCTTTAATTTTGCCCATTTAATTTTTACCGAATATCGTTTAATAATTAGATTGAATATCACCTTGTGTAATATCAAAAACAAAGAAACAAAGCAAGCTAGGTTTTTGCCTAATTTGAATCTTTTTCAAGCAAAAACCTGGTAAATTCCATGATCACCTTTATTTCCAATTAGCCATTAAGTTTGAAACTGTTCAAACTGTCAGTACGAGTGCTTCAAAGCATGCTATGGTAAGACAGTACTGAGTGGTATTAACATTAGAAAATTTTGCAATGCAGCTAAAACATACTTAAATTTTTTTTGTTCATTCTTTATGTTTATTAATTATTTTTATGTTAATTAATTATGCACAGTTTTTATGCACCTCGTTATCACAGTTAGTCTCGATAGTAATGATATATTCTATAGAAAGTGCATTTTCATGAACAAAAGAGTATGCTTTCTTAGTCTATATCCTTCACAAAAAAGTCTATATCCTTCACAAACAAGTCTATATCCTTCACAAATAGTCTATATCCTTCACATCCATTTCCTATGGATGTTGCCAGAGAGTGTGGATCATTGGGTTTCATATTTCCTGAGAATCTAACATCTAACATGATTTTAGCCATTGAAGAAGATCCTGCTAGGATCGAAACGTCAGGCCAACTTACTTTTACACATTCTATTACACAGGCTCTCTAGTGGATAAGCAGTTTGCTAACAGTTTTATTTTATCTTTTTTTGCAGCATTAAGTTATGTGTAGATTTGTGCATCTAGGGATTCTCTCATTTCCCCCCAATCCGTATCTGTAACACAGTATAGTTTATAATCTTTAAATTGACTCTATTGAAGAGAAATAACAGCCTTCATATTGCAAGGAAACCTACTGATGCATTAACAATGGTGCTTAAAAATAAATTTCGTAAGAAACAGTATTAAGAGATGATACAAATTCACGATGCAAGCTTACTCGTCAATCTTTTGTAATAATGAAACAAATTGTTCTATTTTTGACATGCCTCCTCAGTATTAACATGGCGACTGCATGAGACCCCTCCCTGTGCTCTGGTTAATGTTCACAGACACGACCGATAATAGTGAAAGACAATAGTTCCTATTATTGTTGATAAATAGTTGTTGTAAACATGAAACTGAAATTATAGTTCACTCTGAAAGTGTGTTGTTTGTGTTTTGCACATTGATATGAAAGGTAAACAAACCCACATATACAATTGTGATGTAGTGGATGCTGTGTATATATGAATTAGTGACTTTACAGTTGGCATGGTAACTTACTTAAACAGTTAAGATTAATAGTACTTTTTGTCTGAACTTTCTATTTTATGTTTAGAGATTTAGTTTTCATATTATTTCTGAAGTTATATTTATCTTCATGATGATGTCATATTTTCTTTTTGAGTTTATTTATTGTTTGTTCCTTTTTGGCCTGTTCTGTTTTTGTTTTATTTATCTATGGTACTTTTGTTTATTGTGTGGTTGTTCTGACTTTCTCATCCAAGGGGGAGAAACAGTTGAAATATTGCACACATGTACCTTAATGTACTCAGTGTAACACATGTACTTATTGTCTAACATCAGGTTTTTCTTAGTTGATATTAACATATTTCAGTATCTAGAAAAGAAGTGGAATGTAAGCGTTAAGTCAGTCAATCCATTTTAAAAGCAGTTATATATTAGTTCTACTGAGTTATATATATGTGTTAAAGTAAGTTGGCCTGACGTTTTGATCCTAGCAGGATCTTCTTCAGAGGCTAAATGACAAGTAACACAAACAGCAGGGACACAAACACGCACTCTGAAGAAGATCCTGCTAGGATCGAAACGTCAGGCCAACTTACTTTTACACATTCTCTTACACAGGCTCTCTAGTGGATAAGCAGTTTGCTAACAGTTCTATTTTATTTTGAGTTATATATACATAAGTTATATATTCCAGTTTAAATACACAACACTCAAATTATTATTTGAATGGTCATTTTTAATACCACATATCATAAAATATGTTTTTTTGTCTTGAACTGAACACAGAATATTAATGCAAATTGAAAGGTCACTAGTATTGCATTGCCAGGTCCAGAATTTACCTGAAAGACAATTATCCTTTTTTTTTTTTCCTTCTGTTTTTGCCATTCCCATCCATTTGTCATATTTCTTTCCCTTCTGTTTTCACGTTAGAGGGTTTGTTTCCAGTTTAAATGTCTTGCCAAAAGTTTTTGTCTTTTTGTTTTTTGTTTTCAATATTTGTGCAATTTATCAAAGTCTTTTGGTGAAAGAGCTTATCAATATGTATCTATACATCCTTTTGTCTAATTTGTAATATTTTACGGGTCAATTATTTCGTTCTAATTGGGTTCAGAAGTGGCTCTCATATTCAGGATGGATATGATCTTATCGCATTAGTTTAACACCCTATCCTATCCGTAATGTCTTTTTACCTTTTTTGTTGTTTTTGTCTTAGCACTAGCTCACTTTGTTTGTAAATAGTATTTTGATCATCTATCCAAAAGTTTACATTTTGTGCAGTTGTACATACAGTACTGAAATTAAGATTTAGTGAAGAAAATGTTTAAGCTTTAAGTAACTTTTTGAGTGAATCCAACTTTTCTTTTGGTTGGCTATCATATTGTTGGTGTAAACATATCTTAGTTATACAGATTTGAAGTGTAGAGGAAAGGTTAGTGAGTACACTTCCCATTTTGTTAACTTCGAATTTGCCAAGAACAAACACCTCTTAATAAATTGTTTTAATATTCAGGTAAAGCCAAATAGTTTGGTTTACACATCTATATGACCTGTGATAGTGTTTCAGATTAGATTAAGACAAGCCCCTATGTTATCAATTTAATCTGATTGGATATTTATGGACTGGTAGAGTTGATTCTGATTGGTCCATGTCGCGAGTGTTATTTACTTTTGAGCACTCCGAGTGGCTCACAGCTGTATGTGTTCTCTAAGTATGTCAACAAACAGAAATTTGCTAAACAGATGAGCCTGGGAATCCCTCTTCTTTGCAATTTCCTTTCATGAATTACACCCATGGAAAGAAAAAAAGAGATAATAGTTTTGTTCTGAATGTGACTAATTAAGGGTAATTAAGAACAGAAACTATAGTCAACTTTGATAATTGTGGATGCTACCAGCTAATAATAACATGCATTTAACCTCACTGTACCAAAGAGACAGCATTGCAAGATAGGAAATGTAATACATTGCTGCTTAGTGTACAACATGGTCATACATATAACCCAAGACATGTGAGGGCCATGTTTCTTCTCTTTCAGCACATCTCTGTAGCATATACCATGTTTGTTATCATAATGTAGAAATCTCTGCAGAAGTTTTAAGCTATTCACTTTGTAATTATAATTATAGTAATACTTATCCGACAGCGAAGCAAACGTGATGGCCTTTGTTTTATGCATGATTTATGGTTGATGTGTGTTAGCTAGAATATTCAGAGGCCCAAGTGACACAGATGGTTTCTTTGACATGAAAACATGTGGAAGTAAACTCTTTGACAACGTTCTGTGTTGAAAGAAAATTATGTGACCAAAGTTCCTGGAAAGTGAAAGATAAAACTTGTTTAAGATTTGTGTTCCATATTTGGATTGTTAATATCTGTTATGTTCATTTTTCTTTTGAGGTCTCATATTGATAATCTTGTTGTTTTTTTGCCTCTTATTCAGAATTTATAAAGGTCTGTATACACTTGTGATAAATAAAGAGGTAATGGTTTGTTAACAGTAAACTGAGTGTCGATTTATTTTTTGCAATAGTTGTAGTCAGCGGTTTGTACTGGCTACATATGACTGGTTACCAGTTATAATGGTTACCAGTTACACTGCTTATAATTGGCTTGCTCACACCTGTATCCAAAAGACAATTATTCTTGAAATCCCATTCCTGCTAGGTTGTATTAAGTGAGGTCTAGCTGTGAT
>KN886993.1:80089-101486 GCA_000934455.1 Apostichopus parvimensis
GCATCTAAGGCCAGGAGAAAATGCAAAATTATTTACAAAATGGAGTGGGTGTTGAAGTGTGCTATATTGCACCAAATTGCATCTGAGGCCACCTGGAAATGCAAAAAAATTCCAAAGGGAGTCCCGACTCGCAAGTGTAATGCTGATACGGTTTGCTCTTGTTTATGTCAACAAACAGAAATTTGCTAAACAGACCAGCCTGGGATTCTCTCTTCTTTGCAATTTCCTTTCATGAATTACACCCATGGAAAGAAAACAAGAGATAATAGTTTTGTTTTGAATGTGACTAATTAAGGGTAAATAAGAACAGAAACTATAATCAACTTTGATAATTGTGGATGCTACCAGCTAATGATAACATGCATTTGACCTCACTGTACCAAAGACACAGCACTGCAAGATAGCCAATGTAAAACAGTATTGCTGTACAGTGTACAACATGGTCATACAATAACCCAAGACATGTGAGGGCCCGTGTTTATACTCTTTCAGCACATCTCTGTAGCATATACCATGTTTGTTATCATAATGTGGAACTCTCAGCAGAAGTCTTAAAGACATTGAAGACTCGCCCCAAAACCGTGTGACCCCATCTTTAGAAAGTTAACTTTCCGTTGCTTGCAAGTGACGTTTTGTTTGTGTCGCTACAAAATGCAGACAGTATTGAAACATGATACCTTGTTATCTTTAGCTGGACCTGAGATGTCCATCGCTGTATGGTTTGTACACTGTGCTGTGGGTATTGACCGCAGCTGTATGTACTGACTGTACACTAGTGTCTAATTACCGACGGTAGCAAGCAGTGAGTGTATTTTCTGGGATCGATGGTGGCGTCTAACACTTCTGTTACACCTCATTCGAAACTAGGTCAGATTACCGGCATTAGACGTTTCTTTTTGTGCGTGTCTTCACACCCTTTAAGCTGTCCACTTTGTACCTATAGTTATACTTATGTGACAGCAAGCAAATGTCATGACCTTTGTTTTATGCATGATTTATGGTTGATGTGTGTTAGAAAATTCAGAGGCGCAAGTGACACAGGTGGTTTCATTGACATGAATACATGTGGAAGTAAACTCTTCAACAATGTTCTGTGTTAAAAGAAAATTATGTTACCAAAGTTCCTGGAAAGTAAAAGATAAAACTTGTTTAAGATTTGTGTTCCATATTTGGATTGTTAATATCTGTTATGTTCATTTTTCTTTTGAGGTCTCATATTGATAATCTTGTTGTTTTTTTGCCTCTTATTCAGAATTTATAAAGGTCTGTATACACTTGTGATAAATAAAGAGGTAATGGTTTGTTAACAGTAAACTGAGTGTCGATTTATTTTTTGCAATAGTTGTAGTCAGCGGTTTGTACTGGCTACATATGACTGGTTACCAGTTATAATGGTTACCAGTTACACTGCTTATAATTGGCTTGCTCACACCTGTATCCAAAAGACAATTATTCTTGAAATCCCATTCCTGCTAGGTTGTATTAAGTGAGGTCTAGCTGTGATCTCTGGTTTTATACAAGGTAGCCATTTTGACCGTTACAATGAAAAGCCTGTAAAATATCCACACCAGCCTATATGGCAGGGATAGCTTTGTTTCCTCTTTCAATATTAGTTGAAAATTTATAACGATATAAGAGCTTTGACATAAATTACCAAATCAACACTTCGATTAATTGCACTTCTATATTTTTATATTTTCTGTCTTTGTGACCGTACATAAAACTGGTGATATAGTTTGACTAATTCTTAATTACTCAGGTCATCATTAAACTCTGTACTCTTTGGCCCTTGTCCATAATATGTGACAATTTCAAAGAGAAGTAAAAATTGGTGAAATTAAAATATAATGGAATACTGCTTGGGCTAAATTGACCAAGGGCGTAGGAACCGGGGGGGCTGGGGGGGGCACCAGCCCCCCAGTGAAAAATATGGGGGGCGGAAGTATCATTCCGCCCCCGCTTTGCAAGTCAGAAAACCCCTTTTTCATTTCCAAATGAGAAAAATATCTCATTTGGAGCACCAAATTGCATCTAAGTCCAGGTGAAAATGCAAAATTATTTACAAAATGGAGTGGGTGTGGAAGTGTGCTATATTGCACCAAATTGCATCTGAGGCCACCTGGAAATGCAAAAAATTTCCAGACCCCTCCCCCAGGCCGGCCATCAGTCTTCAGCCCCCCCACTCAAAAGGACCTTCCTACGCCACTGGTTTCAGATTAGATTTAGAAAAGTCCCTATGTTATCAATTTAATCTGATTGGCACTGTTTGCTTGTTAATAATAATTATCCTTTTCAAAATAGTTGAATATGATAAAACACTCGTTATAAAGTTCAACTTTCTGATCTGGGGGACACCCCCTCCCCTTATACCCCTCCCCAGGCCAGCCATCAGTCTTCAGCCCCCCCACTCAAAAGTACCTTCCTACGCCACTGAAATTGACTACACTATGTGAAGTTCAATGTAACTTCTAGTACATCTGTGGTTTCTCAGCTAAAAGGCACGTAGGTGAACTAAGCTTCAATAGGTAAAATATCTAAGTAATTTGTGATATATCTCTAGTCTGACAATATATCTATTCCAAGACGGGATACAACTTCCATCTTCAGATCATTTCAGGCAAATGTACAGAAGACTGGATTCAAATCCTGAATTCTAGCAAAATGTGTACTGATTTTAGCCAATTTCTAATACCCTTGGCCTTCCCTTTACTCCTCCTTCTCCACTCCCCCCCACCCAGTGGCAGAGCTAGGGGTATTGGTCAAGGGGGGCGAGAATGGTCTGTAGGGGCGCTTTCGACACTATCTAAGCGGAGTGCCACCACAGGTTGGCGCGGAGCGTACAGAAATTTTTTGAGTAAAGATACTTCCTAGATCGCCGGAAATGACTCTTTCCTGGCCTACTAATTTGCAGATAAACGAAGAATAAATAGGTGTCATCGCCAACAAAATGTGACAAATGTCAATAGGTAGATGAGAGCGCAATAAAAAAGTAAATAATCGCGAATAAGTAAAACGTGGTAAAAAGCTGAAAAGGGCGCCAGCAGTCCATTTGAGTCAGTCAGGGGGGGCATTCGCCCCCCCTGACTATATGGACGCTCCGCCACTGCCCCCACCCCTCCCTTTCAATCTCATTGTCCCTGTTATGCATTTGAACCCAACGATGCAACCTAATGAATATTCATCAAATTTAATGGTCGAAACGAACCAATCAGATATTAGTCTTTGCTTCTGTCTACTTGTCAATTCAACATTGATCTCAGAAAGACCAACTAGACAGGCTTGCAGCAGTCACAAGTTCCAAACCATCAAACCAGCTAACTCTGGATTTTTTTCTCCGGTCAGAAATCCTACTTATCTAATTTCTTGAACACTGTTGACTCCATATCTTTTCGTGGAGGCCGGTGAGGTTTGGTATCAAAGATCATTTTCCTTGCATAAGGGTTTTCATGTAGCCCAGCCTGTCTCAATGCCTGTTCCAGCTTTACCCTTGGGTCATTAGCCACCTGCAAAACAAACAAACGAAATTATTTGTAAAAGCAACTTAGATTGAATTGAATTGAACTGAATTTATTTTCTACATTCCATTATTTTACATTTTGAACAGTATAGGATAAATATAGATGGTATCAAATACAGTAAACAGTAAACATAGAGTATTGAAATAATATAAATGTGAGATGGAAGTAGAGGAACCAGAAATAAGTGGATACTTTTCTGGTATGGTCCCTTTGTAACAAAGAAAGTGCAAAGATGAGTTTGTGGCACAAGTTTCTCTCACTATTAAATGTATTTTAACAGAAACTATGCCTCTTTATAGATTAATAATAGATAGAATAATTATTGATAGGGCCAATACCACTATTAATCAGTTGCTTTAAATTTGGAGAAATTTTGTTACTTTTCCAAAAGAAAATGCCAATACCAAGTCTTAGACCTACCACACTTTCATACCAACTTTCCTTAGCCAAACTTTTTGATCACATAAGAATAGGGACTGCAATTGATATTGTGATTTAACCCTTGAGGTGCATTTCTTGCTTATTGCGCCTTTCTGGATGAGAAGACAAACTTAACAGAATTTTGTACCCAACTTACTACTTGTAGCTGTAATGAATCTATTGAAGAATGGTGGAATACAGATATGAGTCTCAACCAGGCAGGAAAGTGCCATGAGAAATACTTGATGTTCAGGGTTGACTGGTGCAGTGACCAAATTGAAGTAAGTAGCATACATCATAATTGTTGGTTATTCCAACCATTCTTGTCAATTTATTTCACGACTGAATCTGAGGGCGCCAGACTAATTTTTTTTTTCAAATCGTAAAAATCGTTTCCATTTGGTTTTTTTTGCATTGGCTTGATTCAACTTGGATCTAGAAAAGACTGTACAATCACCTGCCCCCACCCCACCCCCTGGCTTTTACTGATAAGTTTCTATTTTTCATATTCAACATGTGCCTTCAGTCTTTATGCATTATCAAACTCACCTGCTCCGAGCTGAATCCTCGCATATCAAACAATGGTTTCTGAATGTTAATATCCTCTTCTGCACCTATACCAAGCTTAGCATTAGATGCCTGAGAGCAGATGAAAGAAGGAAAGAAAAACAAAATTAATTTTTCGACCCACATTAAATATTGCAATGTAAACTAGAAGATTGAAACAGGATGAAAGAAAGAAACCCGTAATTACCATTGTTGGTTTCATTACTCTGTAGGGATCACTTTCGACATTGACTGCCACCTGTGAGTGAAAGAAATTTAGAAAGAAGGTCCAAGTTGAGTTTTTTTTATACAAAATCTGAAAACCGTTCAAAGGAGACATTACAAATACAAATTTTTGTTTTCACTTAATATGGAGAGGTATCTATACAAATAGAATGTTGACTTTTATCCATGTGACGTGGTTCAAAAATCTTTGTTATTACCCCCACCCCCAAGAAAAGGGGGGGCATATTTGGCTGCAAATAGGATCTACTGATAACCCATAATGAACACTGGCACAACCATTTCATATGTCCTCTTTTCCCACTTTATGTAAGTTTCAGAGCGGACTCATAAAATTTAAAAATAATTCCAGAGCTTTAGGTAGAGCTTTAAACAAAATTGTAAATGATACGATAGAAAATCTTGATCGATAGTGATTTGGCCAAGTAGCACCTCCAATCTGACACCACCCCCCCCCCCCAAAGAAAAAAAGAAGGGTGAATTGTCAATAATAACAATCCACCATCTTTCATAAGGTAAAGTGCTTTCCTAACTACAAAATCTGGTACCACAGACCAAAAAAAAAAATTATCCCCCAAAATGGGAGGGTAACTTCTTAAGTTAGACTGCAACAACTTCTATTTTCATTCTTCAGATAAAACATGGTAACCCTTTGTAAACTTTTCACTTCTTCACCCCAGTTAAATATCTAGATCCATCACCCCCAGTTGGGACAACTTTGATTAAACAATACTTTTTCTGTCATGCTTTCAAGGCAATGGTACTGACAGTATGAGGAGCATGGATATCCTGTTTCCATTGGATAAAGGTTAACATGCTTATGCATATTCATTAATTTACCAATTGTCTAATTGCATCCAATTGTTTCTGCCGTTCTATTTCATCCAAATATAGCTGGTGTTTTCAGGCAATTTAACTGACAGTATGAGCAGTACAGATATCCTGTTTCCATTGGATAAAAGTTAACATGCTTATGCATATTCATTAACTTACCAATTGTCTAATTGCATCCAATCGTTTCTCCCTTTCAACTTCATCCAAATATAGCTGGTGTTTCTTCTTTTCTAGTTCTAACCTCTTTCCATCTTCCACCTCTCTCCTGTACGCTACCCTGGAGAACAAAATCAATTAAATCGATATCAACGACAAATGAATTAAATTAAGAAAATACTATCAAGATCTTCAGTATTGCCGTACATATTCTAATAATTTATTCATTTATAGAGGGCAACAATATGCAAATGCATTTCTATGCGCTTTTATACAAATAATGAATGGTTATGAGTGCAATAGTGCAAATATTTCATGAGTTGAAAGATGGAATGTTCCATTCAACGAGGCGCAGCCGAGTTGAATGGAACAAATTACATCTTTCAACTCATGAAATATTTGCACTATTGCACGAATGGAAACCATTCGTTATTTGTTTTATACAACACCTTCAAATTTGGATATAATTGGATGTAAAATGCACTCATGCAACAGATTGTTTTGAACAGACAGGTTTCTCTGCTCTCTTACCATTGAAAAAAGTGCTATCAAAAAAGTATAACCCATGGTTCTATTTCATAGAGTGCAATAGAGCGGATTTTGCATGCAATCGACAAACAATTGACCAATCAAATGGCCGGAATATAATTAGGTGTTGTATAAACAACAATATATAATTCCGGTCAATGATTATCTGTCAAACACATGGCAGCAGCTAAACAGCGCCCAGCAGACAGTTTTATCTCACAGGTCCCCATTTATACACCTGGGTGAAGAGAGGCAATGTAGATAAAGTGCCTTGCCCAAGGACAACAACGTCATGATCTGGCCAGGACTCGAACCTGCAATCCTTAGATCACAATTCCAATGCCTTAACCACTTGACCAAAAAACGCTCTCAATAAATTCTAGAGTTGTCAGATAACGGTCAGCCATGACCAAACTTCAATGAGAATTTTAGGGCCGCACTAAAAGTAGTTATTGACACAGAGATATTTAATGGGTTACTTTAAAAGGACTCTTTTATGGCTGAGAATAATTTCACAGATCAGAGACTGTAGGAAAGAAACCTACCGCCAATTTTGGGACCAATACTGATTTTAACCCCAAATTAACTTCATACATACTGGTGCATCAACAGTGACACCAACTTATTTTTTTATTGATTAACCAATGAGTACCATGTCAAGAGCAAAACGTTGATTAATACCTTTCTTGGTATTCCATTGTTACAAAAATTAATTATGTAGCATGGTCACTGTAAAAAAAATTTATTTAAACAATCATCATTGTTGCCAATAAAAATATTACGTAGGTAAATTTGATTAATATTAATTTATTTTTATTATTCCTTGGTGGATTTAAAAAAATTATGGACCCAATTCAAGAAGATGGTTTAGATATGATTTACCTTTCTTTATCTATCTTGGCTTGTTCTTCCAACTCCTGTTGCAATAATTCCAGTTTCTTCCTCTTTTCTGCCTCTTCAAGTTCCTCTTGTTGTTGTCTCTTCTCATGGAACAAGTTAACCTAATTAATGATGCAAATATTTTACCACTGTTAAATAAATATTGCTGATCAGGTTTGAGCATCCCAAGAGAGAACTTCAAATCAGCAAATTTAAATCTTTGAGATTTGACTTCTACTTGAGAGATAAGATCCATTATACTCCTTTTGAGAATTTTTTTCCCCGCTAAATGTAAATACAAAAATTACCTTGAATATCATCCAAACCAAGAAACAAAACCAGAAAGCCAGTGGGCTTATTGTGATTCCTTGCCAATTGAGATTATAATCCCAAGCTTTCGTCATTTTTTATTAATTGATCAGCAAGGTTCTTTCACTGACTGTGGACCTACCTACTAAAAATGTTAACTTACCATGTTGACAAGCTATTTTTAGCAAAAATCAACTCAAGCCCTGCCCCCTAATAAATGTGCATAATAGCACATTGAACATACATTATCATGTACCTGCTATCTACCAACACCTTCTCACACAAAGTATGATTCAATTTTGAAATGTTTACATTTGACCCTGTGACCTCATTAATATTCTTGAGATGAGCACTAAAATCAATAGGGCTCTTCTACTTACTATGGCACATCTATGTACAAAGTATGATTTCAATCTAACTTGTCGTTGTTCGATTAACTTGTTTACAAGCAATTTTAGTGAAAATCAACTTAAGCCCCGCCCCGCGTTTACAAGCCAAGGGCGTCACATATACACACACGCGCAGTCACCATCGCATAGATTCCTTGAACCTTCAGGCAAGGAATCAAAAATTCATTAATTTACCTTTTGTTTCTCAGAATCTCGCCTTTTCTTCTCCTTCTCTGCTTCTAACAACCTCTCACGATCAAGTTTCTCTCTATTTTTCCTCTGTAATTCTGCCTCCAGTTTTGCAACTTCTAGCTTTCTCTCACGCCACTGTTGAACCTATAACAATGGATAACAAAACAATTGAATTATTCAAAGATTGTTTAGATTATATCAAGAATCTTCTTCTTTTTTTGCTTTTATGTTAAAATATTTGACAGCAAATTTGGCTTTAATTTTGCCCATTTTTTTTTACCGAATATGGTTTATCACCTTGTGTTATATAAAAACAAGGCCTAATTATTCAAAGAATCTTTTTCTGCTTTGTATGCCAAAATATTTGTCACCAATATGAAACACGAAAATAGTTACACCATTACTTCAAACCTGCCATAAGTTGAAAAATAGTAAATCCAATATTAAACATGATAAACATATATGAAACCGATTATGAAACATGAAAATAGTTACACCATTACTTCAAACCTACCTTACCAAAAGTTGAAAAAATAGAACATCAAGGTAGTTACAATTTTGGAAAAATGATTTAAACACTGCAAGGACACTGTCAAACACAACTAAGATTACTTTTTACAATTGATTCACAGGACAAACATGTTAATCCATCTAGTATTTGTGTCATATGAAAGCCTCGTACATCTTATACTTCCCGTGACTATATTCAACCTGTCATATAAACACCAACTATGGCTGCTGTAGAATGGTTGGCTGGTCGTTTAAACTGTACAAGTTGATGTCCAGACACAAACTTTATGTGTTATGTTGTCTGAGAGACTGCAAAGAGCAAACAGTATTTTCCTAAAATAACATTTTTTGGACAACCAAATGTGCTGTCCAGAGATTGCTGTTGCAGTGATAATCTGCAAACTTTCCAGAAAAAAGCACTTTAAAGACAAGTTTCATGTATATCTTTGTGTGTTTTCTACCTGTGAGGTAGATACTTGATCATTTTCATACAAACTGTCAGTTTGAACCTCAGTGAACTTTGCGATAGCCGCATGATATAATCCATGGTTACGTACAATGTCTGCGGATTAATGGGATTATCCTGTACACTGGTCACGTCCAGCCCATCATTAACATATTGGGTCATTGCATAAACTATTTGTTGGAATTTGTGAGAACTGCAAAATGAGTTTAGTTAGGCTGTAACTTCCGCATTTTCTTTCTTTGTAATGTTTGTTGGAGTTGGTTTACCACCAAAAAAAAAAAAAATTTTTTTTATATAACTTCAACTTACTTTCTCATAAAGAGCACTGCAAATCTCTTTCTGTTTCTTTGCATTGATGGCTTCCACCCTCTGTAATTCCTCAGCTAGAAATGCATCTGCGAATGTGGCCACAGCCTTCTGGTAGAGTTCTTCTTTTGCTCTTGCCCAACCGTTTATCTGAGTCTTTCTCAGTTCTTGAAAATATTTGTTACTTGTTATCCAGTCTTCATGACTGACCTTAAGAAATAAGACAGAAAATAATAAATTTCAAACAAATTTTGAAAGATCAAACGAATAATTGGTAAGACAGGGATTTGAGCGAGTCACCTCAGAAATAAACATATAAGTCCTGTGTGTTCACTCCTCTTTCAAACATAATACATTTGTTGTTAATTTAGTATTTTGAATCGTGATCTCAGAATCAACTGCAAGAATTGTTCTTTAGAATATTTTATGCAGCTTTGAGTTGAAAGCGAATGAAAATGTGTTGAGCTGTACAATTTTTAACTATTTCAGACTAACCTAATTAGAAATAAGAGAATAATTAAAAGGTATTAAGTCCATGCTGAATAAGACTAAACCCAGCAAGTGGAAAGGAAGCGGGTTTTGCAAAGAAATACAGCTTTGTGGATATGTATCAGTAAATCAAAAAAAATAGAATTGACCGAAAAAATTATACACACACAAAATCTTTCCCCAGAATTTGAATAACTCCCATAGTTGAAACACATTGCTTGTTCACTTACCAACTCTGCTCTTGTCTTACGAGGAAACCACCTACGAAGTAGATCCATGTACAATGCTCTTCTGTTACTGAGACTGAAGGGGTACTGTTCGAGAACTGCTAGAAAAAGAAAGTGATCATCTCGTCTCCAGCCACCGAGAGGAGGTCTGCACGAAACAACATAATAGAAAAGCGTGTATGGGTGGTGAACTATTTATATTGTTGCTACCAACTTGTATATAAACATAACACAATTAAATGTCATCTAACTTTTTCCTGGTAAAGATGAAAAGTTTAACATTATTCCATCAATCAAAATTAAAATAATAGAACTATGTTTCTGAAATGAAAGAGAGAAGGAGAAGACAGAGAATAGGTGAAAATGCATTGAAAATTCATCAAAATTGTAGTATTAAAATATAAAGACATACACACACATGTATACATTATGAATGTACTGATGTAGTGTTTAGTAATCATTATTCAGCATATTTCTTGCCGACTTGGCAATTAATACCAAAATTCTCTGTGGAAAAAAAAGGACTATCAAAGAGTTTGATATAGTGAAGGCAAAACAGTTCTGGTCTACCAGAAATTCCTAGAACAAGTGAAGGTTATCAAGCTTTTGTAGTAAACCAACCTTTTTATATGTTCATATTTGACATCTAGTTCCTTCAAGCTGTCCTTAAACTTCCTATCCAGTAAGAGAAATTCTGTCAAAACAAGATCTTTCAAATTTTCATCAGGACATTCCAATAACTCTGCCTCTTCTGGTACCCCTTCGATGACCATTTTAGACGAGCTGTCCGTCACCGCTTTGAAAAAATCTGTCTCTAAATCATTTTCTAACGCCGTTTGTTCCTGCTTCAGTTGCTCCAACACTTTACACTGTTGAAGCCTGACATCTTTCACGACTTCCCTGATCTGTCTGTGGTCTTCCCGTAATGCGAGGTCCACCGTTTCTTTGAGTCTGGATTCGTAGTCGCTCAGCCATCCCCCTAGGTCCTCTCGAAGGTCCCAGATGGGTGCCACTGTCGCCTTCCTGAATTCTTCCCGCTCTGAATCCAGTTCCAGTTTCAATTCTTCCATACTGAGCATAAACATGGAGATATGAGACGCTTCGGAAGCCGCTTCATCGAAGAATTGATTCTGATCGAAAATGGCTTGTTTCCCAGCGCTGTCCAACTTGTTCATGCTCTGTTTCAATACTGTCTTGTGTTGCTTCAGCAGTGTATTCTCCTTATGCTCTTTTTTGGCCGCTTGTAATTGATTCATCTTCAACAGGGAGCGATTGGCGGAAATTTTCTTCTGTAATGCCAGGGAACGCAATTTGTCATAATCTTGCTGTCGATACCTACTGCTCCCAAAGCCCTCCTTCATCCTGGTGAGAAGTTTATCTGAAATTCCAAAAGAGGGGTTATCAGAGGTGATCAGAGATCCATAAGCAAGGGTGCAACCACCACTTTTGTAAACTGGTGTGTGTGTGTGCCGGGGGGGGGGGGGGGGTGGGTACGATCTTATATCGACCAAGAGATGGATCAAAGGGAGTGCAAATTGAGAAATTTGGATAAAATGGAGTGTGCTTAAATGAAAACTGCTTGTATATTTTGCAAATTTTTAAAGTGTTAAAGAATTTTCAACTGTTGTGTGACATGATATATATACACATGTTGTATATTACATACTAGGTGTTTTGTAATATTCTGTCAGCTGGTTGCGTGGGGCTGGGGCACTGAGCCCTCTTGATTTTATTCTGGGGGAAGAGGAGGTAATGGCCAAATATCCTACCATGGTTGTATATTTCTTTATTCTTTGGCCATAATCTGGTGCAGGTGGTAACATCTTTGCATTTAATTTGTGGGAAACAAAATACTCTTTATTGGACATAGTCATTAATAATTTGAAGCTTTTAATTATGTTGATGATAATTTTGACCTGTAATGACTCTCCAGCTTTGCTTACTGGACATACTTCGGACATATACATCACTGACATGATCAAATTCATGTAGCTTAACTGATTGAATTTCAATAAAAATTCATATGAACCAGTAAGATTTTTTTTCAGTGTAAACTGCAATTTTCTTATTTGTGTTTGTAGGGTTTGCGATACCATTTCGCGATTGAAACCTAGGCTAGCTGACAATACTAGCGGTCTGATTTAATTTAGTCTAGGCCTTGGCCTAAGTCAGTGAGTTAGGCTAGGTCCTAACTTCCTAAATATAACGTTAGTCATTAACTTAGGCACCTGCTTCTTCAGCTCTGCCAATTTCCTTGTTTCCACTGCGATGAACGCCTAAAAAAGCCCTGTAATCTCTTCCAGTCATTTCGATTTAGTGAGAGATTTTCCTTATTCGAAAACGTCGCACTACTCACTGACTACGGCTTTTCGACCTTCGATTGAGCCTAGTGTCACTGTCACACTGCCAAAAATAATGGAAAAATAATCAACACTGTGAAGGTTTTGTCTTCCGCAGCTCAACCATCAATTGGCGTTCATGGTTACGGAAAGGTAACGTTAGAGGATTCATGGCCAAAATCAGTGATACACACTGGTAAACCAATCTAATGATCCCACCAATGCATAGGTGAGATGCGCCCGATCGTGAAATTGCCAAGAAAGTCTTCAAATGAATATATTTATTTGAAAAAGTTCATAAATTTACCACAACGACCTGAATTCGCCTAGAAATCATGTTCTCCGAGTGGCAAGTTACAAGGGAAACCCCTATTCAAAGTATTACTATCCAAACTGATTGACAGGTACAAAAATACATTTTGAGGGCAAAGTTCACTGCACTTGCGTGGAATTCTGGCGCACGGACAAAACTAAAAAACTACAGTACCTGGATATGTAAATGTACAGGGAAAGCAAATGTTTTGTGATCGAGTAGCCTGTTGGTCATTCTCAATGGCGGTGCTATTTTGCGATGAGGAAGGGGCAAAATGAAGGAAATGGTTGGTGGATGTTGCGTTTGTGGTGATGAGCGTGGTTGGACAGAAAATCCACTAGTATATTGCGACGGTCACGGGTGTAATGTTGCAGTACACCAAGGTCTGTTGGTGTTTGTAACGTTAGGTTTGCTAACCTAACGTACAAATATACGTACTAAAGCTATAAACAAGTTCAATTTCGGATCGTGTTTTGTTATTCTTATGTCTAACGTTAGGCTTAGGCATATATGCGTAAATTACGAATATGCAGCAGCGTTTGCAATTCGCAAATCAAAAATGAACATTGCTAAAAATTATTCCTACTAATCGCCTTTTCGGAAACACTGGTAGGATTTAGGTTGTCTAGAAAGCCAATGATATAAATTCTATAGTTTCATCACACTTTTCTTATCACTAGGCTACAGAAGCAGGATTGGCATTGGGTCGGTCTAGCGTAAGTAAGGTCAATAAAACGAAGTTTTAATTGAAAACTAAATGATACTTTGGCCTATAACATTTCCTGACAGTTTTATCAAACTCTATTAAGGAAAACACAAACACAACCCGATTTAAGTCTGGTGACTGGGGTAAACCCAGTGTAAACCAATACACTTCATCCGGAACTTGTTATTACATTGATGTAGGCCTAAGCCAATGACAGATCAAATCCAAACTGAAAAAAATTGAAGTAAGAAATGAATGGAATACCGAATAAGTTAAACAACACAAATTTTGCATTTTTGAAATGAATCACTAACTTTAAAGTTAAACTGTCACAAGGCTTATGCAAATGTTAGCAATTGCTGAAGAAAGTGGTATTATAGGCCTACCACTGTACATTAGACTAGAAGTTGTTAAAATACAATTCAGAAAGATATGACACTAGCTTACATGTGCATACTTGGTTGGTTTTCTATAAAATAAAAGTATAATTACACTAACAGGTTTAATGAATTAAGTACAAATGTATAAATTGACTTGACAGTAATGTACACATGTAATATTTTTGGGCTAATTCTGGCAATCATATAGCCGCCAAATGGTCACGAGCTATTGACACTATAATCATAAATAACGTATGGTTACTAATACAGTGTAGATCAAAGTTTTGGTAATGGCCAAAAAAATTCACCATGAAACTCATAAAATATATTAAATTTTGAACCAACCACAACAAAAGCTCTGAATGGTAATATTTACGACAAAGTTTCAGCAATGTCTACTTTTGTTTTGCTTTCAATACCTTTCCTGCTACTGTAGGCTAGCCTAGGCCTAACTATTTGTTATTTAACAGCCCCTAGTAAGTTAGGGCCTAAGTTAGCCCTAGGCTAGACCCAAGTTAGAACAGACTACTGACAATAACTTTTCCAGTGTTGCAACAGGTGTTAGAATTTCATGGGATGTAACACAGCAAGATAATTTCCACAAATAGCTTGTAACATTTCATTTGGATACCTAGGGCCTAGTAAATAATAACAAATTAGGCCAAAAAGGAACAGAGGATAGCATCTGTCACTTTTGGGTTAAAATCCTGTTGACATGCATAATTTCTTTGATGTGTGAATCCAGCACAGTTGGGCAACAAATCAGAAAAAAGAAAGGTTTCCACAAATCACACCTTCTAGCGGTGGTGGTTGAAATCAAGATTTATAAAATATTACATATTTCTGATAAGTGACTAGATAATCTGAATCAGCCCCACTATTATGTAGTTAGAAAATAAATCCGGATCGGTAAAATTTGAAATGTAAGAAATGTTGTGGGTAATGTGAAAAACAAATGTTTCCTCACCTTGACATCCCCACCTCAATGCATCTGCTCCTTAAAAAACAGCCATGTTTTGTTATTCAGTTACAGTAAAATGCAATCCGGAATGAAGTTTTATATATATGTGAATAATTAACAAAATGCAAGCAAATATCACAGTGACTCTGCCATGTATGGTGAAAGCTTATGGTTCCTTGTACCTATATAGGTTAGAAACCGCTCCACCAACTTTCTTGAAACATCCATACACTTATTATGTACGTTCCTTTGCAATAGTGGCACCAACAAAGTCTCACTGTCTATGCAAGGAACTTCTGTATTACACTGCTTTACCGAGGGAGTACAGTGACATTACCTGAAATAGTACAGCGGGCCTTTTTAAAATTACTAGCAAATAGCTTTCCACAGTAAAATACATTTAACTGTCAAATCCTTGTGATTTAGCCTAATACACCATTCTTTTCCAACAAATTATGTATGCATTATAAAACTTTCCATTTAATCTTTCTTGTACATTTATGAATGATGACCTTAATGAAGAAAACTATATATGTGGACATTATTTCAGGAATTTATGAAGGATTGTAACGATTGCTTTCTTGAATGTCGGGACAAAATTGTACAGATTTATACTCTTCCTACTCTTCCTATGATTACAGAATGAAAAATAACATTTTCTGATTATGTTTATGATGTCAGTTTTAATACCCAATACCGTTATTTGGACTGGATAGGATTTGGATTCTACGGATCGCTACATTTGTAACAAAATGGTTTTCTATTGAGACACTTCAGTATACACAGAAGTAGATATTGTGATTTGTCAGAATTGTGTTTTTGGAGCAAAATGCATTTCATAGCCAAAACGTTGCATGAGTTCAAATTGGTTTATGTTTTCTATTCGTTATTTGCTTTCTTTGGTAGCATGTTATGGAATAGTCTCAGTTCCAACTGGACCATGGTACTGTAGGAAGTGTGAATCACAGGAAAGAGCAGCAAGAGTGGTGAGTTGTTTGAGGAATTTTATCTACTTTTTTTCTTGAGGGTGGGGGGGGGGTGTCAGAGGGTGTAAAATATGTATTATAGGAACTTTCAATCACTTCACATTATATAAACTAGGGTTTAAGATGGGTTGGTAATAGTTCATACTATATCCCTGCAATTTTAATGTCACCAGGAATTGACATGATATTGAAAGGGTGGGGGGGGGGGGGGGGGGGGGAACAATAAATGCTCAGTTTTTGGGGTGAGAATTTGAAAAAAAAAAATAATAATAATGTACTGTATGTAATAAGTAAATTGAAGGGCATAATGGCACTTATTGAAAGTTTCAAAGGGCACAAAGATGGCAGAGGACATTGAAGGAAAGTACAAATATATATTTGTTTCAATGCCTCATTTCCTTAGAATACTACTTTGTATTTTAAGTTTCTCATGTAGGATGTGCGATGTTAGTGTCAAGACATTTGTGTAAAGAACCTTTTCTGCACTTCATTTGTTTAACAGAGGTGTGAGTTGTGTCCTCAGAAGGAAGGTGCCCTCAAGAGAACAGATAATGGAGGTATGTACATACTCAGATTGATTCAATAGTTGTAAAGTACAACTTTGTCAAGGACAACTTGTGTTGAATGTCACCCTAAAGGTCCTCTATTGTTTATAGAAGAACATTGTTTAGGTTGAGTTATTAGAATTTAGAAAAAACGATGGATTAACACATTAACAAGTAGGCCCGCACAGAGGAGCCGGCATCATCATCATCAATGTAGCTTTTAAGGAGAATCACAGAGTTAAAGCGTATTTTAAAGGTGAAGAGCTCGCAAATCAGAAGAGCTGTCGAAACTTTACTTCAAGTTCTCCTTTTTCTTTGGACGAAAACATATATCAAGGCTGAAATTCTGCCTAAAGTCATCTTTTAACTGTTCTTATCATCATTTTGGTTTTTTGATAAACATTGTATGTGAATGACACTTTGATTTTTCATTTTGTGTTTTGCAGGATGGGCTCACGTTGTGTGTGCCCTCTATATCCCAGAAGTTCGTTTTGGAAATGTTACATCCATGGAACCAATCCAACTGTCGATAGTTCCTCATGACAGATATAACAAAGTGAGTCACTCACCCTCCCTCCCTCCCCAACCAATCACCCTCCCCCAACCAATTACCCTCCCAACCATCCTTCCGACAGCTGCAGCCCATACTTAACATACGTTCTGATATTAATCATCAAGGAAATCCCAGCCAGATATTTTTAACTTTCAGGGCAAACATTATAGGGATTTTTTCTGGTTGTCCCACGGACAAAGTAACAAAGAATGTTAGCCAAATAACAAAGATTGACCAACATGTTCACTGTAGGAGAGATTTATAGGTTTGGTGAATAGCATACCAGGCTTTGGACTGGTAACAATAACCATTGATTCTCAGGCCTAGGCCTACGACTATCTTGTTTAATTTCAGTGTCTCCGAATGGGCAGTTCGAACCAATTTATCGTTTTACGTATTTGGTTGCAGTAAAATCTGAATGTGATGTAAACAACAGACATCCAACAAAGGTGACTTTGGTTGGTCAAAACAGAAATTTATACGTCTCGGACCATCGGACGACCATTAAAAATTTGCCCAGACTTTGCAGATGGCATGAGCTTCATGCCATGGCACATTAGGCCTTGGAAAATAGTTTTGTTTCCGAAATAGATCACCAAGTCCAAGTGAATAATACTAATTTAAATAAGTTAACAAGGGCATTGTGAATGATTTATCTGCAGCACAGATGATACACATTTTTGAAGATATTTCACCGTTTTTTTTGTAAAGAGAACCTGTACTGAACTGAACTGTTGTCAGCAATTAGAGTAAAAGTATCCATGAATGTCTAAAAATGCTTTGAACATTGCAGCCACTAAGTTTACTCCTCTGGGAGCTGGTCATCACATTGAGCTTTCACTGCCAAATATAACTTTTGTCAAACTGCATCCAAAGGGGCTTTTAGCCAAAACTTCATATAATCTTGCGAATCATAATATGTTTGTTGTTCTACATGTACGTATGAGCGTAACAGGCTGGCGCTTGTCTTCTCCGCAGGTGTGCTTCCTCTGCGAAACCAAAGGTCGGGAGAGTAAAGCTACTACAGGTGCATGTATGACTTGTAACAGGAATGGATGTAAACAATCCTTTCATGTCACATGGTAAGTGCTTCCTCCCCCCTCCCCCACACCCAGGGGAATAATATTTGAAGTTTTTGACTACTGTTGCATGGATATTATCAGTATCGATTCTGGCCCATTTTCCGATAAATACAATCTTTTCGTCAGTCATTGATGGTTTAAAGGAATCAGACTGAATCCATGATATTGTTTGCAGTTTCTTAAAAGATACACAAGTTTTGGAGGGATTTTGTAAGGGCTTTCCACGTGTTGTAACTTTTATTCTCACTGGAGCCTCAGAAGCACTGTGCAAATTAGTGCGATAGGTTACTACCATAGTCATATACATAGTTTTTATCAAACATTGTTACTTCTTACATTGTGTTTGACTGAGGTGCATTGTATCTAGGTCTTGAATAGGCCATGTTAACAACTGCAATTGTGCAAAAAGATTCTTGGATTCTTGCCAAGAATTTGTGTAAAGTGCAAAACCAATTGGTACGTTTAGTTTTTAATTATGTTGTGTTCACTTACAGCGCCAGACTGGTAAAGTTGTCGTCTGTTTTCTATTAATTTATTTTGCTTACATTTTAGTGTTGTACTTAATGTGATACTTTGTACAGTGAATAAGAATTAATGTTTGGGAGGTTTAATGTCATTTTATGATGTGCAACATTGTGAATCAAAAGTTTTATTTTTAATTTCTGTCAATTTTCATTTTTAGTGCTCAGTCGGAAGGTTTACTGTGTGAAGAATCTGGACACTACACAGATAATGTGAAATATACAGGATACTGTACACACCACTACCAAAAACTGGTAATTTTGATCAATGTTCTCTGTTGTAATTAGTCCCTCTTTGAAAAGTGGAATCCATTTGTTTTTAGACTCATTTCAGACTATCTCTGCCTTGCTTGACCACACTTGTATGAGTGTATGTATGTATATATGTATGTATGTATGTGTGATGACTTGCCTTGTCAACATGGGAAATCAAAATATTTTGTTGAAACTTTCAAATGTTTCATGTGGATCCACCTCAGTTAGTACAAGAACCCTGTTGTTTTTTGTGGAGGTCAAAGGTCATGAGAGGTCACAGTCTGAATGCTTGAAATTATAATAGCTGCAAAGGTAGAGCTTAGATGAACTTTTAAGGTTTGTTATGTAGATCCCCCGTTGTGAAGCACAAGAACTCTCCTTGTTTTACAATCTGTATCACTTGAGGTCAAGTATAGGTCAAGGACAGAAAATTTTTAAACACAATTTTGTAGTGTGCTAGAACCTTTCTGTGATACTTTATGTTACCCCTCAAAGCTCTTTTAGTGATGGTATGAGCAATTTGGAACCTTTATCTAATACAATTGGGATACTGGTACCGTTCCTACACATGCTTTGAAGCGTTAATTAGAGTACTGTATATAAAATCTGTATAAAATAAAATCTATAAATTATACCTTCCCAACTGGGTGGTTCTTTGGGCTTGCATGTAATTAATGCTACTGTAACGAAATATCAGAAGCAGTAAATCCTTCAAAAGCAAGTGAAAAATTTGAAATACTCAGTATCGCTGTCAAAAAGAACATTAGGAGGGTGTCGTAGTTTCATCATTGCATGCATAACATTTGGTTCACTGCCCACTACTCTTTGGTAAAATGGTGCAAACGTGTTTCCAATAGCAAAAATGGCACTTTATGCAGAATTTGAACCGGCAATAGTAGTGGAGATATCTTTCGTCGATTTTTAACACCAAATGGGTTAAAGCAATATGATAAACTTTGCGTAGGAATCCACTTATTTCTTTCGCTCCCAGAGAAAAGATCGGGATATCAAGACTATTCCTCCATTCCGTCCTCTTGGAAGTAACTACAGCACGCCGGAAAAGGATACAAGTGTGGAGAAAATATCAAAAACTGATAAAGTGAGAACTAAAGCAGAAAAGCGACCAAACATGCAAGCCTTAACACCGGTGGTAACTCCCACGGTGGAACCTCCCCGGGACGAGGCTTCTCCCGAGGATGAGGAGAAAGTCATCCCGGAGGAGGAGATGGAGGAGGAGGAGGAGGATGATGATGAGGAGGAGAAAGAGGAAGATAAAGAAGAGTGTGGTAAAGATATGGCATCAAACTCATCTTCATCTCATTCAAGTAAATTTACAAATGCCAACTTTAAGGAAACTATCATCACGGCAGCAGTCGGTGGTGGTAATAACTCTGGTGGGGAGGGATCTCTTCTGTCAAAGTTACGGAAAACGTCAGGGAAGGAGAAGAGGGGCACCAAAGGGGGTCCGAAGGGGACCTCGGACAGTGCCGCGGACAGTCCAAAGTCTGTCGGCAGTCCCAAGTCTATCGGAGATGCGGAGGTCGGCGAGAAGGTCCCACCGAAGCATGCCCCCTCGCCGTCCCTGGAGGTAGACAGTAGGGCCACGCCAGAACAACAGACTGTCGAGAGACCAAAGAGAATGTCTTCTAGGGAAACGTCAAGGACTTCCACCCCCACCCCTTCATCAAGGACTCCTACCCCTTCATCAAGGACTCCTACCCCGGCATCCAACATGCCGGTGGTACTCACGGCTAATCTAACCGTGAAAGATCTTCCAACGGCCTCGCACAACTCGTCCGTATCGATCGACGTGGAGAACGTCACGGACAACGAGAGGGTCACCACGCCGGTCGGCAAGGACCCGGATGCGGCCTCCGTAAACGCGGACGCGGACACCGGGAGCAAGACGGACGCGACGGAGATAATCATGCATCCGGAATCGCCGGACGTACCCATGCCGGAGCTGAAAATCGATAAGCACGAGAGACGGAAGCACAAAAAGCAGGGAAAGGCATCGAGAGGGAGGAGAAAAACACGGGATCCGGACGATGCACCGTCCAAGAAGAAGAGAAGGAGATCCAGCGGTCAAGGGCGAGGGTACGGAGCGATGAGCTGTGCCGTCGGTCACTACGGTGGGTCAGCTCAGATGTACGGGATGAGCCCCGGTGAGTAGTCTACAGCTGACCGAAAGATTTTTATTTTTTCATTTAATATATGAATGATGAGTTGTCATCACTGTTTGGCTTGCTAAAAGGTTTGTTTTAGAACTTTTGTATAAATTGGTCTTAAGGAGCAACATGGGATCCATCTGGTCATGAAAAAGAATTATTGAAGTCTACTTTTCCCCCTACTGGCTTAAATCAAGTTTGTCACTGGCAGTTTCCTGAATTACAGCACACATCAGTTTACTGTACAGGCTTATGGGAGCAGTTCGAATATATATTTGCTGATAATACAGGGCTTAAGTTAGGTATGGGAAATCATTCCAATTTCTTTGACTGGTGATTGTGTTGTGAATTTAATGTTACCTGCTAGAAACTGCCAGTGCCTCCCCTCCCCAATCATGGTGGAACACGATAGTAATCAACGTGGTGAAAACCTGGCATTTCTCTCGCTTACCTGTATTTGCTTTCCCTTTTTCTCTAGAACATGAAGGGGAGAGAGTCCTTACTGATCAGACCAACGATAATTCTCCAGATTTAGCAAGTAACTATTTATCATTTTCTTTCAACGTTTAAAACGTA
>KN886998.1:9549-30776 GCA_000934455.1 Apostichopus parvimensis
GGGGGGGGGGGGTTGGAGGGGGTTTGTGTAGGTATTACTTATCCATTATACTGCTAATGAACATTTTGCTCATCCAGTTATTAAGTTAACACTATTAACTAATATATATCATTTTATTGTTATATTACAGCTCAATGCAAAATGCATGTTCATCTGGCGTTGCCAATCATCAGTAGGACTGTGGCGTACATTCGTTTGCTCTTCAAGCCAATTCAAATTACTAAGGGCCAATCAAGCTTCAAATGACTTCATCACCCACTATGTCATCAGTATAGGAGACTATTTTTCTCTTGGATGTCAAGATTTGAGAGAGCACAATCCATATCTTACTCTTTGTGTGTGTGCGGAGGAGCTGGGTGGTGTGTGTGTGTGTGGGGGGGGGGGGGGTTGTTGGAGAGGTTAGATGACGTTCACACCACATTGGTGACCAAGTATATGTTAAAGTAGTGATTCGCACCACCACCACCAGAACGCTAATTTGTAGAATGAGAATTAAACGGTCATGTGCAGTTTTTTTTTTATAATTTTATGTTTCCTCAATATTCTTTGTTACATGCGTAAATGAAGAGAACAGTTTGTTGAATGTTCCACCTATACTCGTATTACTGGTGACCTGCTCTCAGTCCCATGTACTCCTCGGTGCAGGGTATAACATCCTCCATTGGTCCAATTGTATGTAATGATATGATTCATCCCAAATCCAGACACCTATCACCCATACTCCAACCCCCCCACCCCCCCAACATCCCCGATAAACACATTACTACTCAGAGCATTTAATGAAACACCTATTTATGCTAGTATTTTTAACTTGTTTTTTAATCAGACATGTTTGGAATGCTTTGGTTAAAATCTGTACATATTGTATCTACATACATTCGGTAACTCGGAGTGCGTGATTCAACTTCTGTGGTTTCTTTGTTCCTTGTTCATTGGGCCCGAATTTGTGGGCGCAATATTTTTGGGACCATTTGAGGGCAAAACTTTATTGGCCCAATTTTTGGAAAGGGCCAACATTTTATATTGCAATAACTCTACAACCTTCAAGTATATCTGATTGTATCCAAACTTGGATCCAAACTTAGTAGCTGGTACATGTAGGCATATTTATTATGATAATGAGTGATGGCATACAACACTTTAATATTCCACTTACTAAGGAACCATAGTGACCGTTGGACTCTTGTTAATATTTTCGCCTTCATTTACCTTCCGTTGTTATTATAGTCCTAAATAAAGCCTTCGCTTTTAAGACAATACGATCAAGTGAGCTTACCTAATTCAACAAGATTGAATATGATAATTTATGCTGATAATGTTCTGTACATTAAGTAAGCCTTATATGCGATGTAATGCTCTCTGTGATTCACTTTTCATTTTAATATTTCCTTAAAGTATTTAGTTTACTGCATCTTGAAAAGTTTTTACTTGTTTGTGAGATTAAAGGAAGATGAAACCCAACAATCATTATAATATTAAGTGATAGGTAAGCTATCGATATTATGTGATAAGTAAGCTATCGATCATTTTAATATTATGTGATAGGTAAGCTATCGACCATTTTAATATTATGTGATAGGTGAGCTATCGATCATTTAATATTACATGATAGGTAAGCTATCGACGAGCAAGTCACTTTAGGTCACTTTACTCATTTGAACTTACATTTGAACTTGGAGATACCGTTTCTATACAAGACGCGTAGATTTGAATAAGTTTCGAAATATTACATTTTGCCTTCATTAATTGCTTCATATAGAGTCTTGTGTTATAAGGTATATAAGCAGAACGTTAAACAGTTATTATTTAAGCATTACATAATTATGTCGTAGTAAAGCTTATAATATTATGTATATATCAAGTAATCCTTAAAAAACAAACATCGGCTCTGTTTTGTATATACTCTTCATTTTATTCTTTCATTGTTATTTTAAGAGCCTTATCAATGATTCTACTGGTTTCATTTCATTTCAGATCTTCTTTATTATCTTTATACTCCGATATTTTCCTTCGATTTAGAACAATTCTAAGACAATATCTAATACTTGCTCTAGTTATTGTTATATTTAGTCATTAATTGTTAGATTGCATTCTACTTCATCCATTTATTAATTTAACTTTCTTTCAAGATTTAGTTGCTTTCTTTCGTTCCTCCTATTTCCAATTTATGAATTAATCTTTGATATTACTCACGCGTAATACAGTAAATATTAGAAGAATATTGGTAAATGTTATCATAATAACAATGACTGGCTGTCTACCGTTATACCATTGATTGTGTTACTCAAAATTATACTAAAACATTGTCTTAGACATTAATTAATAACAATGACATGTTTTTGTTTTAATCCAGTTCTTTGTTCCATTATTATGATCTCTAATGGTGTTTCTTTGAAGACAATAGGAACACGTGACTGACGTATTATAGTAAGATTTTAACATTTTAACATGATAACAACGAAGATAATGTTCTGTATATTAAACATGAACCTCAAATGCATGATCGGCTCTCCATACATATTTTTCATCTTCTTGTATCGTTATTTTGCTACTTCTTATTAATGATGCTGGTTGATGATTAATGAATATTCATGATCTCTTCATTGTTATTCAGTTTTTGTCGTATTTGCTTTAACCCAATTGGATATGATGAAGCCATAAAGTTTACCAATATTACCCAAGCCCTGTCTCGCAAAACTGAATATATTAACATAACTACAAACACAGATTAACATATAAATATGGAAGAAATCGCTGCGTCGCAGTTGCTGTTTATGATATTAGATATTTCCAAGAAAATAATTATCCCTTTATTTTGTAATTGTTCTTGGTATCTTCCGCATTTCTGCATGTAAGTAATGTTTGCAACAAACACACTTGTTCCCTTTGAGGCGATCCTGGTCTCTCATTGTGATACAATTACAACCGACACATCACGATTATCTGTTACAATATTGTAAGTTCGTAACGTAGAATCTAATTATGAAATTATTGATATGTATTGATGTTGTAATGTCAATGGAAGCAATAAAAGAAAACTAATCAGAGAAATATTGTCAACAGTGTTATCTCTGTGTAACATGTAGTCTATGTACTAACTTGTAATTTCAACCTCTTGTGTGCCTTAAATTTAAACTTTCTCTTCAAGTTGATCCCAACATTTTCTAGAAACAAGTGCCTTTTGAAAGATTATAAACTTCCAGCCTATTACCAAACATTCAAAAGTGTATAATAAAATGATCGTAAAGTATATTGCTCAACGTGGCATCTGGTGACCATTAACTGATTTTATAGCGTATTTTGGGCAATATCTGAATCATCTCCAGGCAGGAATTTTAAGGGTTATAAATTGTCCTTGTTTTTTTTTCTTAAAGGAACGAATTTCACTCATCGTCCCCATACGAGGATCTCTCCTTGTCAACATCCACTGTGTTGATCATTGACGTCTCTGCACGCATGGGGCCGGGGGGGGGGGGGGGGTGGGGAGGGGTGTTCCATGCGGATTCCCTACATTATATTAACCTTAAATCGAGATGAACTTCCTTATTGAATCTCATTTGATAAATTAAAGATGAGTTAATAAACTGGTATATCAATGGTACCGTTACCATTGGCCACTATATTCTTACTGAAATCATTTCAACCGTACAATGTCCTTTCCCTTCCCCGTTCGTCCTCAACTGCACTGGATATACCACGTATGTCTGTTTCTATGTATTGACAATGTCATAATGCTTATCAATATATGCTAACATTTTTTTGAGGCCTTTGCTAGGTAACACTTTGTCACGCCCGTCTGAAGGGTTTTCTTTGAACTGTTACCTAAAACGAAAACGATAGTGTAAATTTGCTGAGAATGTTTATTAATACATCGATGACGATATCCGATTCTATTTTATTTTATGATTTTATGTTGTGAATTTAAAAGGTTTCATTCATATACTTGTTTTTGACATAGAATTCAATCCTTTCTTGTTTTCACTCTCTTTGACTCAGTTTCTAAAGTTCGTAAACATTGACCTATATTGATATCTGGCAGCAATAGAAATGGCTAATTTCATCCATCATGGTGTGATTTTGTGGTCTACAGTAAAACAGATATATCGTCTCGTTAACACCGCTGTTTACGGTATACCGCCAGCTGACAAATTGTGACAATTCATCCTAAGCAAGCGATATTATCAGATTGATACAAATTTCAATGATGGGGTAATGATTTTTCCTCGAGTTACGTGTTTAATTAGTCAAAGTTTTGATAACTAATCATTAAAATAATAAACAATTAAACAGAACACACATCGAAGTTCAAAATGCGAAGGGGAGTGGGTGGTTGGCTGTAAAATCTACACTCACTATATGACGCCATGATCAATTGTTGGTGCGTAAGATATGCGTCACCCATAGAAAATGAAGTAAGGAGAATGACTTCATGCGACATATACTGAAGCCACCCATCTAACTGGTGGCGCTTTGCTTGTACGGCAAGACATACACGGCGCGTAATACAAACACTATACGTCTTTGACATAACTAAAGTGATAAAGTTGACATTAATTACTCGAAATGGGGATATCGTGTGCCGCACTTGGGTACTAAAATAGTGAAAAATGTGGCAGTGGACTGTAGTTTAACAGGTCACTCTTAGAAAGCGATAGTAGAAGCAATTACATAGGAATATAATTAATTGACTAGTGTCGTCTGCCCAGCTGCTGTATTGTAATTCACTGGACCATGGATATAGTTAGCCTAGGCCCCTAGACCGGCTACGGCTGTCCTTTCGGATGCGATATGACTAAAGCCTAATGAAAAAAATGATCACTACCTCATTTTACTTAAAAATGTATACCTAACAGAATAACATTTGTATGACGTTATCATGTTTCATGGGCTTTTCACTAACAATGTAATACTAGGAAAATAGGCTACTACCCACTTTGCAACATTAAACTGAAAACTGCATACACAGCCTAATATGGAAGTATTACACTAAAATAATACAAGCAAGAAAAATGTTTGCCATGTGCCTCTCAGATACCGGAAATGACACTTTACAGACATTAAAAGTTGCACAAAACTACTCGAGTCATTAGAGGCGAAAATAAAAAGTTTTCAAAGTTGTTTCTTAATTATAGTACTTATCACTCTGGTTGCCATTAAATGTCTCTGTTGTGCAAAGCACACCTACTCTTTCAAAAAAGCGGGTAAAATCAAATTCAGTTTCAAAGTCGAATGCACAATGCATATATGAAGACTTACACATTATCTGGCTTTTTGCCGTACAACGCAAAGCGCCCTCACTTTTATCAAGGCTCCACTGCTAAAACACACAGCGATACACTGTGTCAGTATTCTTCCTTCTATGTCAGCACCACATACAGTGGCAAGACTGCAGGGCTGGAGGGGAGGGGGTGGGGGTGAGGTTGGCGTGGTTAAGTTACATACTTTAGGTTGTACTGATGTCACATGTGGTTCAATATCTTACCATGAACATTGCCTTGCAAAACATTGCCTTGCCTTGCAAAAGTATAATATAAATGAAGCAATCGAAACTTCTATTTATCCGGAATTAATTGTTTTCAAAGATGAATATATTACGGAAAACGACAGTCGATCCATTTCTAGAGTGAGGCAAAAACGGGATGTGTGTGGAAGGCTTATGTGACCGGAACGATAGTAAACCTGATCATGTTTGGTTAGCGTACGGATGAAAATAATTTAACATTTAACGACACTTTAATTAGCATTTTTGTTTGTAAATTTGTAACTTCAATATTTCCAACCAACCCATGTATTGTTAAATCCTATGATAATATTATCAATATAGCTAACCATGTGACTGTGGCTGTACACCTGCTGATAAGAAAGAAATTTGTTGGACTAATAAAACACGATAAAATACATATGTGTAATCTAAGACACAAATTCATTGTAATCTTTGTTTTTCTTCTTCATTTACAAGCCTTCGCTCTGCATACCTTATTACACCGTTTAATGGTATCTTAACTTACCTGAACTTACTCTGAAGCAAACGTTACTTTACACATCATCGATAAAAAGAAATTTTCCTCTGTTTGTTCACATCTAAAGCAGCCATATTTCAAAACAATCTACATAGCCTAGAACAAATGAATCCATCCAATCTAAAAATACACTTAAGAAAATGTTGCATTCAAAGTGAACCATTTCTCTGTACTGGCCTTAACAATCATACCAGCATTGATCGCCTTACAGTTCTCATATCTCTGTGAATAAATCGTACGAGCGTCCTATATAAACAATAAAGTTGGCATCTCACTGAGGAAGGGCACAACTTTCTTCTGCTTATAACAAATGTATCGTTAGATAAAGACTGTGGATTACGGTCAGGATAGTCAAAGTGAGGTTGTAGGTTTATTTAGATCATCCATGTTTTTTTTAGATTGGAAGGGCTGCGCTGACGTTCGTTAATTGTTGAAGTCTACGATAATGAATATTCAAAGCACATAATGATATAGATATAAACATCAATAGAAACAAAGGTGGAACCAGAGTAATGTACAGCTTACTACCGTAAAAGCTTTTTCCATTCATCGGAAGGGGGAGGGGGGTTTGCTCGTTTTAATAACCGATTTGGTTTGGTTTATATGTTCCATTGGAAGCACAGATCCTGAGGCAGCAACTAAATTTTTTCGGTCATATCATGCGAGCGGACGACTCCCTGGAAAATTCAATAATGGTGGGAATGGGTGATGGATCACGAAAGAGGGGCAGGCCACGAGCACGATGGATGGATGGTGTCTAGCAGGCGACTGGGCTGACTCTGGATGGACTGCGAGGGGCAACCAGGAGCCGGAAGGATTGGAGGATGAGAGTCATGGTCATCACTAGGGGTCGGACACGACTCGATGGCACAAAGTAACAAAGTAATAGGTTGTGAATACAACTATATTTACAGACTAACTGTATCATACGTTAGTTTGAATGATATAGTTATGCCAAGAGTACAAAGACAAACTTGTGTCTATTTACAGAATTTAAAAACAGGACGACGATCGAGATATTGCTCGTTGTGGATATTTTGCATATATGAATACAAACGATTATCCAGGTGAATCGATTCGTAATCCAGCATTTTGAACGATGAATCTGTATTATCGGTCGAAAACACTTTATTGACAATGATAAACTTTGATTATTAACCGAATTATTGATCTGATTTATAACCGATAATCCAATTGTATTGCCGGTAAGCTTTCATTTCAGATGACAAACGTAGAGTACCGGTGAAAACAAGACCGGTATCGAGGGATAATCCAAGTTGTCCGAAAGCATAAAACTCGAATACATAATTTAGTTGTTATATTAAAATTAAGCGGTGGGTCACACACGTGATTCAGGAATACTCTCGACATGCGAGGAAACATACGTATGATTAGCATAACAAATACGCGTAAATCCCTTTCTTTATGCAAAGATGAAATGAATGAAAAGAAAACCGCAAGTGGCTTTGTAAATATTCCAGGCACAGATGTTCTGTATCTATAGTCCTATACAGTATTGTATTAATGATAGCTTGAATAGGCTCGTTTCTCGTGCATCAAATCAAACATAAGCAATTGAACGTACAAAGGGACTGTGGGTGATAGTGTGGTTACAGGCCACGAGACCGAAGGTCCGCGAGACCGAAACTATTACTAGGCCCGCGAGACCGAAACTATTATACTAGGCCTATGATAGTGGTAAGACAAATATTACTACCGGTAATATTACGTTGATAAAGCGCGTAATTAAAAAGAATTCACAGCCATTTCTTTTCATAATGGATAGCAGTGACTTGCGCAATTGGCTGGGGCGGCTTGCATTGATACTAGGCCTCCACCAATGGCGTAACCAGGGTGTTGCAGGGGGCGAAAGCCCCCGCTCTCAAAAGTCCCCCCCCCCCCAATGAAATTTTAGAATACAATATAACTTAATAATTGCGATACTCTATTTTAAACAATATTGCCCCCTTGTCAATCTCTTTGACCCCCTCTGAGGCCCTCTAATGTAAAATTCTAGTAACGATCGATAGACCATCCATAGACCATCGGTCTCGCGGACCATCGGCTCGCGGAAATTTGGTCTCGCGGACCTTCGGTCTCGTGGAATTCCCCCGATAGTGTAACCATTTAATGCAATAATATTTTCCTCAAATGCATCAAATTAAAAAAAAACATGCAACCTTCTCATCGTGCTTTACATCTATGGAAATGTTTTTTTGCAATTATTGTCGTTGGATCAATATCCCAGGATTTTACCTTGTGATTCTTTCGCGTTGATTTCGATATTCCAGATGGATATAGGCTATATGCTACCATGAATTAAAGATCAATATAGTTTTCAGAGGCCTGCATCTTTTCGTGGGCTGAGAAGATGATTCCTTGTGGAGGATTAAGTTTGTTGAGATGATCAGTTTGGTTTTATACCGGGATACACTTTCAACTATATAGCATAACGATAGTTATTTTCTAATGGTGAAGGTCGTACGCAATTTTACCTTCCTGACTTCTCGAAACTTCTTGGAGATCAACAGATATTGGATTTCAAAGTATTGTCCCGTTGACCTCTCGTCATCCCATGTGAGTACACATTCCAATAAAATTTTATGTTAATATTAGTAAACTGGAATAAACGGTACTATGTTAAACACGAACAACAATTTACTTCTCAAAGACCAGTTTGGCACAACCCACAATTAATTAACTTGAACTAGCCAGTGATTTTCTTCAAGGAATAAGCAACTTATAAATGCCCTTTATTGTAATTAAGTTCAAGAAATCAAATACGAGAATATATATACATCCCTTGATGTAAACAATAACGTTACCCTCAAATACTGGCAAACTAGGCATGCAGTAGCTGGTTTAAGTCTTAAAAGGATAGAGGGTAAATTCCAATAGTCTTTCCTGAAATGTCGATCGGAAGGGAAACATACATAAGCTACCGCTGTCACCGGTCGAAAAGTAAAATAGCGGCAAACCAACTAGCAGACTAAATTGTTTATGGTAAATATATTGTTTTGCACATCCTCCGATGATCAATCACCACCCCAGCCCAAACTGAAAAATTAGAATAAGGTGAATTATGTAAGACAATAGTCTTTCACATTCTTGGTAGTGACGGTATTATTTAGCGCAGTCATATTCCAGACACCAGGGAAACAAATTACACAGACACATGTGTCTCATTTCTATTCATAATTAAAGTAAATTAGTCATCATTTCCGGGTATGAAACTCGTTTGTTGGAATGTAAATTAAAACCAAACCTTATTTGATTTTACACTATCATTTAAGCTAAGTATCAAGTCGAATTATGTACTGTTAATTCATCAATCTATCTCCAATCATTGTTTCGCATAATTCATCAGTGGGCATTAAGTAAAACTGGTCAACACCTACCGTCAAAATGTCGTTACAAATAATAAAATTTAGTTCCGTGGTGATCCAATTGCTAATATATATTTGGTGTACCTTGAAATTTGGAGAACATAAGTAACTGTATTGTTTAGTCGGGTAAACAAATTACCATACCATTTGAAATCCTTTATTGCAAAATATTATTGTTGCATATGCGAAATGAAAGTTCATATTTAAGAATCATTATACTCTACTGTGCATGTTATTACCTGACATGTTAGTACTTCACCAAGGCAAAAAAAAAAAAGAAGCTTGACATGAACCGCGCGTCCTAACTCGGCATAGACTTGCCCAATAACCAAAGAAGTATGGCAGTTTCTGGCGCACCATACATATACACTGTTAAATACTGAGTACGGTTTAAATTCATATATGTGTACGGATATTTTAAAATGTGTTCGGTAAAAATATTTGCAAAAAGTGCACTACAGTGGTTATGACGTATTATTATTCTCATGCACGTTGCCTTCACCCGTAGAGTATTTTCTTAGAACAGAATACTCACTTTCAACGTTTAATATTATAATGAAACTGCAGACATTGTACCATTGTAATAACAATATAATAATAACATGTGTGGATAATTACCAAACATAATATTTAATACACATTTATATCACTCATTGTCTTGAAGAAAGGGGAAAACTGAAACAGGAACCACTGGTGCATTTATAATTAAATATGAAGTAATACTACCGTTTTGTCGCCTTTGTTAAGGCATGAAATTAAATGTATTATCATCCATCAACATTGTTGACAGAAATGTATAGTTCAATGGGAAATGATTAACAGAAAACGTGAGTGTAAGAAACAATAACGTTGTATTATTGACCTAAAGCAGTATATTAAATGTAATTCGTATGATTTCCTCATGTTGTCATAACATGTTTCGAAACGTCGCCAAAATTGGAGCCAATCATTTTGCATCTCTGGTGATCAAAACGGTGATAGAACTATAAATCACTTTGATTACATTTTTATTGAAAACAAATATCGCTGGTCAGGTGGATATACCCGGACTGCATTGAACAAACTACGTAACCTAATGGTAATATAGTACATGGTATTATAACCTACGGAAATGTATCAACATATCTCATTGAAGAGCAAACCGTCAATAAGGAAACAAACTTGGGAGTGAAAATAAGCAGTAACGCCTGAGTAATGTCACTTGATTCAGTTTACTTTGTTGCACACTAATTAAAAACAATGCTGATTTGTATTGTTCGGCGTTGTCTCTATAGGAAGATTCCTTGTACAGTTGAATGATAATAAGACCTGTACATGTGACATTGGACGCGAATAGGTATTATTGGCACCTTTAATACGTTTACTTGATGTCAAACATATATAGACGAGGTACAAATGAATTGAATCAACTTTACGTGAAATATATCTAGTAAAAAGCTTGGAACGGGATTTTCCATTTCAACTATTTCCAGCTATTGCACACGTACCTGAATGTCAACCATCAAATCAACCCCGCTTCTCAAGACAACGGTGATACACATTATTTTGAGACGTTCCGTATAAAATCATAAACATTAGTTTGCGTACGTTCATATATTTATCGTAATTGCCAGCGGCATGCGTTACTTGCGTGGCATATGAATATTCGTGTCCCGTCATTTCACGAGCTGCACTTTTCAATCTCTATATTATGCGTACTAAGAGATATCGAGATTTGGTTCGAATGTGTGAGGAAAAATATCGGAAGGCACACTAAATGAAAAGTCTAGGCGAGCTGTTACGTCGATAAGGAAAGATTGTACACCCCCTGTTTTAATCTACCTTTAATATGTCTAGCGGTGGTACTTGCTTCTTGAACCCCCCCCCCCTTCCCTCCCTCCCAAAGAAAAAAAAAGAGATTTAAAAATTAAAATTGTCACATTTCATAGTTCAAGTGGACTTGAAGCAAATAGGTGTGATGCCATTGTTACACACTTGCTGATGATGTTTTGTAGTTCATACATATTTGCATTTACTTTTATGGGACGGCAAAATCATGTGTTTCATTCACAATTTGAAATGCATCACGGACATTGACCTTATATGCACCTGCAACCTCTTTAGGTAAACTAGACACGTGTCTTTCAAGGTCAAAACAATAAACTGGAATACAAGGAAAACAAATCAATTTGTTGTTAGTGCATATGCAGCAATAACATTACAACTGTTCGGTACATCCGTCGGAATTGAGTGAAAGTTTCACCAGAATGTTTCTTCTCTAGTCATACTCAGCTGTTTATAAGATCATATACCAGAAAGGGAAAATGCTGGTTGTAGTGTCGTAAAACTCATGGAACATTTTATATATGTACTAACAATTGTAATAACAATGTTGATATTTTATTTAAACTCGCGGAGAACATCAATTAGATTCTTATATAAATTCTCTTGTTTCTTAATTTCAACTTTCAGTTCCAAAAAGATAACCATCATAACGGGAATTCAAACAAATCACGTCTTCACCAATGTACGTGTACATGAGATTAATATTATATCCGATTGGCTTGGTTAGACGTGCATGCCAAATATGCAATATTGTTGACCCTTGCCGTAACGATGGCGGGGTTTGGGTAAATGCAGACTTTCCGATTGGAGAGGGGCGTGCGTGTCCCTCGTAATAACGTCACTAACATTGATTCAAAGTTTACATTTTTGACAAACTATCAAATTTACAAATCGTATTTATTTTTTTGGAATTCAAAATAATGTGTTTGTTGCACCTTAAATATGACATTTCAAATGTATTGTAATGTAAAAGTACTAAATAATGTTAAACGGTTGCTAGAGTCAATAGTAAACCGATAGTATACTTGTTTTAATGATAATACCCACGATTAAAATATACATATGCAGCCGCGTAGCTAGGAATTTGCCAAAAGAGGGGCGAACCTGTAAGGAAGTTATGGGAGCCGTAGATTCGGCGTTGGATACTATCTAAGCGTAGCGCCACCATAGGTTGGCGCGAAGCGCACAAGAAAATTTTGGCCGAAAGCGCCTCCCAGATCGCTGGAAATGTCACTTCCCATGCCTTGCAAGTTGCATCTAAGCATTTTCTATTTGAAATTACTAGCGATATCATAAAAACGTAAAATAATATGCTCAAGGGGGGGGGGGGTTGCCGCCTTCCCCCCCCCCCCCCCCCTTGGCTACGCGCCTGTAAATATATCAATATAACGCTAGTTTTAGACATTTGTCAATATTAACTCAGATAGCTTTGAACAATTCCGAACCAATTCAAGAGCAAAATCCTACATCCACCCAACGTCAATTTACAGTGAGATGTTTGCACTTTGGTTTTGATTTCGGTGCATTTTACAAATCGCATTCTATGATTCAGCATGCATGGTTAGTAGAGGCTGAACTAAAGGAAGATTCTTTCCCAAAAAAAGTTTCACTTTGTTTTTATTAACACATTATAAATCTCAATTTGTAGGGACCAAATTACTGAGAACATTACCTAAGAGGGGTGATATATAGAAGGGCTGCAGGAAGGTCCCCGAATTTGTGTTTCAAATGCCTGGATGTTGTTAAGAATATCACGTAATATATTAACACTGGTAAACTAGATTAATAAAACGAAAGGTGGGCAAACACAACTTTGGTATCAATGAAAAGAAAGTTTAAAATAAGCAAATAAATTTGTTCAACTTCAGTACGGTGATTACAAAACGAAACAATTTTACAATGCATGGAGTTGCGAAACTCACCCCATTTGGAGTGTAGAATGATATATGTAGCCTTGCAACCAGTGGCTGATCTGGAATGTCAGGACAGAAAAGGGGGGATCTCGATTTCACAAAAGACATGGCATTATAAGTTACAACTTAACATTCTTCATCTTGGGAACTCCTGCTTTAAAGCAGCATTTTCGTTTCGTCGGCGTTTTCCACATTCTTGACATGTCTATCGAGTTTTTACATATAATATATCACACAACATCAAACAGAGATATTAGCCAAGTTTTTCTTCTGCCAACAGCGTTAATTGGGAAGTAATTAAGGACTTCTACAGATAATGAGAAAAATGTCTTCCGACAAATTCCCACAGTTCGCCCACACCCACTAGTTTGAATTTTAACCAATCAGTGAGTAGCTAATATGTTATTTTATGAGCCGTTGCTAAAAATAGATTCAAAAAGTTGCGTTGGTACCATGCACTGCCATAGACAATGTTAAAGAAGATACCATGGTGTTATTGTTATTGTTATATTACCATGGTGTTTATGGCGCTCCTAACGGAAATATCTTCGAGAAAAACAACGTTGAAAGTTGTAAATGTTTCGACTTTTATGCCACCCTTTGAAGTAAGGTTTGATTAGTTAGTTGTGTATGTCGTTATGACACCGTGGAGTCAGTAATGTTGAGAAAATCATATGAAAGGACGCAAAAAGCCGCTTTAAAATGTACACTTCCGAAAGAAACTGGTATATTTTAGAAGTATGGTAGCAATAGCCTACTTATGCTGAGAGGAAGTCACATGACCAATTTATGTGTAGGTTAGTTATTAGCTTTGTGTTATCAATTTTTGTTTTACATGCCAAAGAGAACTACGGGGGAGGGGGCGGATGAGCTGAGTGAAGTGGCCATTAAGGGGACTGGAGCACAACCCCCTAGTTTCTAAAAAATTGCATGGGGTGTATTTTGCCACGACTCCGTCTTGTCAACGATTTGCCTATAGGGGTGGTACCCATAGAGGCCTCAAAGTGCTTACTTATCATCCAATCGTTTATCCTCGAAAATAAAATATACAAAAATAAAAAAATCAAGGAAAGTGTGTGTGTGTGGGGCGGGGGGTGCGTGTGGTATCCATGGCCGCTCAGTTTTGACCATATGGTTTTGCAGAAGGGTCTTAGATTTGCAGTTGGTGGGGTGTTAGTTCTGCAGTGTGTCTTCGATCTTAGTTTTGTAGACAAACGTAACAACCTGTTTTCTTTAACTCACCAAGTTTCATTCCTGCAAATTACTTTTGAACATCGTGAAATAAATTGTAATTCATTGATCAATCACATTTAATGTCGGAAGAATGTCATAGTTTGGTCAATATTTCTTACGAGAGATATTTCTAATTCGGAGTAGCCTGCGTTATAGCTCAAATATAGGTTAATAATATGATTAGTACAGCAACCAGCCTATCGTAGTTGGAGTAGCAATGTAGCATAACTAAACTTCAGGCTAGACATACTAAAAGAGAGGATGAAATGTCGCCAAAACAAAAATAGAATTCGCTGAAACAGAAAATAAAAGTTGTAAAAAAAATATAGGCAAAAAGAGAATACAATGGGCAGAAATGAATAACTGGATACTCCTGCAACAATTTAAGAGATTTCGATGCGTTGTAACAACCACATGACTGCTACTTACTACTTAATTTATCGGTTAATCAGAGCCAGACAATAGTTTTCCCACACATTTATTGTCATGTTTTATTTGTTTGTTTCCAAACCATTAAAATCCATGTCTACTCTCATCTTACCTGGTGTGATTTTGGTGAAATAAAGTAATATTAAGTTTGCAAGGACCTTATCTTTCATTTTACGGTCACGTTTGCTACCAGCAGATTGTAGCAAAAACATTACAGTACAGAAACTAGAAATGTGAATTGTGGCCCTCTCCTTTTGAATTAAATCTTGCTAAGAAATTACCTTTGTTCCTAAAAGTCTACAGTGGATTTGCATTGGATCACTTCTTAAATTATTATTTATCCATATTAGTGTACACGTGACTGACACAAGTGTTTGGGTCCAAGCAGGCTTAAATATAATGAAAGGACGGATCTGGCTTTTATTTAAACCATGAAACTGGTTTATTCTTCTGCTGTTCTTCTGCGTGGTTATGCTTGCCATAGTTTTGGCCCGATTTGCACATATGGAAGAAGGAGGCGCTGTTTCTATCACTCAGCTGCAGAGGTCACGTGTTCCGAGGGACGTGGATTATTGTATTCGTGTCAATTTGAATAAATTATAAATCAGACAGAGACTCTGTAGTAGTATATGTAGCTCTTCTAACCCGCTTTGCTGTTCTGTTGTACGAATACCATGGTAACCCAAACATATGTAATCACTTGATAAAATATTACATTGCAGTCTTTTCGTAATTTGATGTAAATTTCCATCAATTTGAAGCAATTAAACATGTTAGGAAAAGTAACCATAACAATGACGTATAAAGTCAAAGGTCAACTTTATAGTTACATTTTAGGTTTTCCCCGAACTTTCAAGAAACCTTTCGGTACCACTATCTGCACTTACATCACTATGAATAGAGGGCAGTATTTTGAGAAATATTCAAAAAGACAAAACACTGAAGTTACTGAACTGAAAAAAAGGTTTCAAAATATCCGTGTTAATATCCATCTGATCATCTCAGTGTAGAAGTTAATCCTTATGACGTCACTCGGTGTTTGACAATGGTTTCTTAACCCTTATTTTGAATTCCATTATTTCCATATAAAGCTGATGTTTGTATTCATGTTATTTAGTCGGTGCATCTTATACAGTGACGAGTCTGTCTTCTATTGACTTTAGTGTGCTCAATACAGCATTGCGTTGACCTGCCAGGAATAAATGAAGATATATCATTCTAACTTATATGCTGTAACGCTAACTTTAATTTCTGAATTTTATTGTTTTTAATAATTATTGTTAAGTTATTTATTTCTGTAATTCTTAGGATTCAATATTTTTGGACTGTAATATTTTTAAGCTGTACTATTTTTTTCAGTTTATTTTATGCGATTCTGTGAAGTGCTTTGAGGTCATTCTTTTGATGTAAAGCGCTAAATTATTATTATTAACTCAGTCTAAGATTCTGGGGGCGCCCACATATTCCCTACTGAGAAAGGGGGGGGGGGTGTTATGGAAACAAATGCGGCTTGGATGTTTGTTTGTTCGTATCGACAAGCTTTGAAATCTCGCGATTACATGCAGAGAATATGACATATAGATAAACGAGTAAAGAACGAACGCTGAGATTTCGTAATCTATTACTGCAATCAGCCACGTTACAAACAATAGATCGACACGAAGCACTCAATAATAAAAATGGTTGCAAAGGAGGTTTCAATACCGAAGTAGAGTCCTATAAATTACGTACAAAAGTGTATAAATGACGAATGCAAAACAGATACAAATACGACCACAATGGTCGGAGCCAGGGCTACTACCGAACCGAACGATTGAGAACGGGAGCGAAGACTGATTCACAAATCTCAAGATCTGATCCAGTTGAGCTGATGAACAGACGTCACGTGACCTGTAATATTTACGTCACTGTCCAAATGGAAAGCACATATGGCTAAAAACAGTGTCATGTAGCCACATAAATTGAAGTAGGGAGAATGACGTCATGCGACTTACACTGAAGCCACCCATCCAACTGGTGGTGCTTTGCTTGTACTGCAAGAATTACCGGCGTGTAATACAAACACTACTACTTTGACATAACTAAAGTGATAAAGTTGACATACGGTATATTATTCGAAATGGTGATATCATGTGCCGCACTTGGGTGCCAAAATCGTCAAATATGTGGCAGTTGATTGCAGTTTCACAGGTAATTCTTAGGAAGCGATAGTAGAAGCATTTTAATATGAATCTAATTACTTTACTTGTGTTGTCTGCCCAGCTGCTGTATTGTAATTCCATGGACCCTGGATATAGTTAGCCTAGGCCCCTAGACCGGAACCGGCTGTCCTTTCGGATGCGATCATAACTAAAGCCTATTGACGAAAATGATCATCACCTCATTTTACTTAAAAGTGTATCCCTAACGATAGATGTCAAAGGCTTATCACTAACATTTCAATACTAGGAAATAGGCTTAGCCTAACATAGGCATATGTACGTAGCCTTGCCCCTCGGTGGGATCTGTTATCTTGCATAAACTACTACCCACTTTGCAACATTATTTCTCAGAACTGCATGCATAAACTAATATGGAAGTATTACAAAAAATTAGGTGAGTGTGGGAGGGGTTTGGGGCGAGGGGAGGGTTACATTTTCACGGCATCTTCAAGGAACAACTATGAAAATACCTGAGTGGAGCACAAAAATAATGCAAGCAAGAAAAATGTTTGCCATGTGCCTCTCAGATACCGGAAATAACACTTTCCAGACATTAACAGTTGCACAAAAGACTCCACTTATTCGAGTCATTAGAGGCGATCAAAAAAATCAAAGTTGATTCTTCAGTCAGGAGTATAGTACTAACCACTCTGGTCGCCATAACATGTCTCTGTTTGTTCAAAGTTCACCTACTCTTTCACAAAAACGGGTAAAATAAATTCAATTTCAAAGTCGAATGCACAATGTATGTATGCAGGCGTACAAATGATCTGGCTTTTTGTCGTTTAACGCAAAGCGCCCTCACTATTTTCAAGGCTTCACTGATTAAACACACGGCGATGTAATGACTTACTGATTTTGTTGGCATCCAAATGGATATGATAGTAATGTTTGCCTTGTTGGAGTCATATTATATCGTTGAAAATTCGTTGAAATACTTAGGGTTGTTTTTTTTTTCTTCAGTAAAGTGTATTTTTCTTGTAATTGCCTATAAATTTGTTGGGATATGTAATGTCAAAAATAAGAACCTGTTGTCGGGACGGGTGATATTTAAAGAGAAAATTAAAACATGGTGTCAATTATATAAACTCTTAGAAGAGAGGATGTGTTGGTGGTATCACGAGGGAGTTGTAGGGTAAAGTATAGTTCATACAATGACAATTGAAGAAAGAGCTATTGATATGACTAGGGAAGTACTTAAATATGACGACTTGCCTGTTAATATTAGACTTGTTTTTTGTTTTTTGGGGAAGGGGTGGAAGAGAGGTATGGGAGGTGTGAAATAATTACAATAATTTAGAATGTTATAGAAAGAACAATGTCTTAAATGGTGGAAGGCATTCTAAAAATGTTGTCATTTGTGGGGGTATAGGAAGGTAGTAGAGAGTTAAGTAGTCACGCGATATCAATTAAAGAATATACAATATAAACATTCAGCTGATTTTATGAATATGACTACTTGTCTATTAATATTAGATGTGGAGTGTTTGCGGTAGTGTGAAATAGTCATACAATGTCAAACAACGTAAATGTCTGATATATGACAACCGTTAACTATTTAATCGTCACAACTATATATCGGTCTAAATTACTAACGATGATATAGTATCAATCGTATACATTATGAACGATACCCATATATTAATAAGAATATTAAACATTTTGTTTTTGTAGTATTATAAATAATTATAAATACACAAATTGTTTTACGCCATATTATTTTTATGAAATAATAGATTGATTTCATCTTTTAAATACTTATGTATATAAATACAAGTATTTATGTTTTCGACAAAAAATAATTATCCCTGATTAAGTTTGGAAAAGTTTCTAATCGTTATAATCATTTTTCTTTCCCGGCCACGAATATCTTTTTATTTGACAAAAAATAAATAAAAGAAAAACATTAATCTTTACCATCTTCTCAATTAAGGAAGAAATTGTGATATGATAAACTCGGACAGATGTGCAGAATACTGAAATTACGTCAACGGTTACCCTTCAAATAATAAGGTCCATGAAAAGAAAAAACTACACGGTTGGCCTCGTATTAAAGTTGGAACGTGCATTTAATTAAGTTACTGGAATTTACCATTATATGTTTGTATTAGTAGTTTTGTCATTATTATTCAAACCATTGAGGAAAGGAAAAAGACAATAGCCATCGCCTAGTACACTGTTTGCAAATAAAAAGATTCAGTTAAAAGATTTAGCACTGTCGTGGAGTGCATCTATAGTATTGCAAAACAGAAGTGTACCAATTTTATTTTCTTAATCGTATATATGCATTCCTGGAATTGCAAATGTTATTCAGACCGTTCCACTTGCAATTAATATAACTGCGATATGCAAATAGGATGGACTGTGGACGCTGCTTGATTTACAATATTTCAGTAAAAGTAGTGTTTTGTTCATAATCGGAGGAACAGAGAAATAAAACAACAGGGTTGTTAGCATCCATTCAATTACCATATAAATATAATAACTCAATCTGAAAATTGTAATCCGTTGGCCATACAATGATGGAACCAACCGTCAGGGAAGTAATGAGTACTGGATACCCGGTTCAATAAACCGCCTGGATGGTAGGTAAAGCTACGCTTCTAAGGCAAGAGGTTCGAAACCGATAAAGAAGGTCTTAATTCCACTGTTGGCCACTGCCACCTGTATCGAACAATACTAGTTGTCACTCTCGGTAAGCACGTCATACCCCCACGAGAATGTCACTTTCAGTGTTTAACACTTCCGGTAACCACGCCATACTCCATCCGAGAATGGTAATAATGCTATTATCCACACGGCTTATTATATACGCAGAAAGTAACGTAATAATTAGTCGATGCAAAATAAAAGTGAATTGGTTGGATTCAAGCGCACAATCTGTATATGACTACAAATGTAACCTTTATATCGATTGACCTTAAATTTCCGTCTTTTCTTTGAAATCGCGCTCAGACAACACTTACGTAGCTAAATTACTTCCTTATCGAGAGTACCTAAACAATGTGATAATGCAAGAAGGGAAGCGTTCAGATTGACCTCAAAATGAAAGTAACTATTACATACAGTTCCATTACGTTTTTCAAATAACATCATGGGTTACACAATGAAATGCTCACTGGCGTTAGAATAGCGACAAGATGTTACTTTCAGATTTTGCATTTGGATAATTTACCTTAAGATCATTTTTGCTTAATCTGTTAAAGTGTTGTTTGCTTAACTAATATGATTTTTATTCTTATTTTGATATCAGAAAGCTAGATATTTTTGTTATAGAAAATGATCGTCTGCGTTGAAATATAAACCCACGTTCTTAGTTGCAGGCAAACATAAATCCTTAACCGTTGACAAAATGTGTATCACACTGCGAGTATTAGTCGTAAAGGCAAAGCAAACTATCAGTACGTTTGGAAACTTCGTCAGCACGTCATTGCAAGAATGGGTTTTAGCGCCCACCTTTAAATGATATCCCCTTAAGATGTTTGCACAAATCGTAAATGGTACCAAAATTTGAAAATTTTGAAAGCAACGAACCCACAAAATCAACACATTTGCTACAATTGTTGCTAGATCCGGGGATTCTACGACTGTACCAATGAGCTCAACTTATTAATAGATGTACGTTTACTAAGTTTTCTGGTTGCTATATTACTTTTATTGTGTTGAAAGTTGACTTGGAAGATACTACCACAGCTATTCCTATCACGTACATTTTAGTAAGACTAGAGGTCAGTTATGACTGCAGACTCCAGGCTACATAATTGTAAATCTCTTTGGTCGCTTTACTGATGTACACTTGTAACAAAATATACTTGATCATTATAAAGAGGGACCTAACACAACATGTAACGAATTCAGTTCGTAGAAAGGCATTACATTGTTTATTCAGCCTTGTGTAATGTAACTACGAATACAGAGAGTTTGGAAGAGAATCATCTTGATATATAATTACTGGTCGACTTAAAATCCTCCTCAAAAGAAAATATTCAGATTAAGACTCTGGCAGTAGAACTTCCCAGTCATTACCAAAGGATGCAACTATCGCAAATGTTATTCTCGTTAAGTCTAGCCTTCCATATCACACCATACCTAGGTATATCATACTATATACACAACTTTCTAACTTCGTATCACTACTGCTTGTTCAAGTCCACGTCTTTGATTGTCTATTTTACAGGTTATACAATTTTGGTATACAGACTGTTAGCTACTCGTATGCTT